>ONZH01013273.1:0-196186 GCA_900303285.1 Rhinella marina
TGACCATCTAAAACATTATGGTTGAGGGCCTGCTGGTGAGCTGACCGTGTAAAACATTATGGGTGACATGCCGCTTAGCTGACTGTCTAAAACATTATGGTGCAGGGCCTGCTGGTGAGCTGACCGTTTAAAAAATTATGGTTCCAGCCCAGCTGGTGAGCTGACCGTCTAAAAAATTATGGTGCAGGGCCAGCTGGTGAGCTGACCGTCTAAAAAATTATGGTTCGGCCCAACTGGTGAGCTGACCATCTAAAAAATGATGGCTCTGGTCCAGCTGGCGAGCTGACCATCTAAAAAATTATGGTTCCGGCCCACCTGGTGAGCTGACCGTCTAAAAAATTATGGTGCAGGCCCAGCTGGTGAACTTCAAGGGCAGCCTAATAAGCAGTTTCAGATGATGGAGGATGAGGAGGAAGAGGACGAGAAGAGGAAGGGGTACATGGGAATACAGTGTATTCAATACACCCTAAAAGCCACATTTAAGGTTCCTTCATATTAAGCTGTTTTCCTCTGGTGGAGTAGAGAAGTCAGGGGCAATCCAGGCCTTGTTCATTTTGATAAGCGTCAATCTGTCAGTTGTCAGCGGCACTAAATACCTGCTCAGACAAAATGCTGGCGGCAGGGCAGGCCAGCACCTTCAAGGCATAGTGCGCCAGTTCGTGCCACGTGTCCAGCTTAGACACCCAATAATTATACAGCACAGAGGGATCGCTGAGGACATCGACACGGTCAGCTAGGTACTCCTTTACCATCTTCCAAAACTTTTCCCTCCTTGTAACACCTGGCCGCTCATCAGGGTGAGGGTGCTGGTGGGGTGTCATGAAACTGTCCCAGGTCTTGGAGAGTGTCACCCTGCCTTTGTTGGAACTGCTGTGTGTTCCCCTCTTCTCCCCTCCTCGGGTGGCCAAGGAACTATGTACTCTGCTGCCAGCATTGCCAGATGGAAATTTTTGGAGCAATTTTTCGACAAGGGCCTTCTGGTATTGCAACATTTTACTTGTCCTCTCCACCACAGGAATGAGAGATGAGAAGTTCTCTTTGTAGCGGGGGTCGAGAAGGGTGAACAACCAGTAATCGGTGTTGGCTAATATGCGTATAATGCGAGGGTCACGGGAAAGGCAGAATAGCATGAAGTCAGCCATGTGTGCCAGAGTCCCAACAGACAAGGCTTCGCTCTCCCCACCAGGAGGATGACTCTCAATATCCTCCTCATCCTCTTCCTCCTCTTTGGCCCATCCATGCCAAAGAGATGGTGTAAACGTGGTATGGCTACCCTGTGTAGCGGTGGCAACCGTGTCCTGCTCCTCCTCCTCACCCTCCTCCTCCTCTAATTCGTGCTGAGAAGACGAACCGAGGATGGTCTGGCTCTCACCCTGTGTAGGGTCTTCCCCCATTTCCGTCTCTTCCACACGCAGAGCGTCGGCCTTTATTGTGAGCAGTGAGCTTTTTAGTAGACACAAAAGTGGGATCGTTACGCTGATAATTGCATTATCGCCGCTCACCATCTGTGTAGATTCATCAAAGTTGTGCAAAACCTCACAGAGGTCAGACATCAATGCCCACTCGTCGCTTGTGAAGAGCGGAAGCTGACTAGAAAGGCACCGACCATGTTGCAGCTGGTATTCTACTACTGCCCTCTGCTGCTCACAAAGCCTGCCCAACATGTGGAAGGTGGAATTCCAGTGCGTGCTCAGGTCGCACAGCAGTCGGTAAGCCGGTAACCGCAAGCGCTGCTGCAGGGTTGCCAGGCTGGCTGAAGCTGTCGGTGACTTGCGGAAATGGGCACACAGGCGACGCACCTTCACCAGTAGCTGAGGCAAATTGGGGTAGGTTTTCAGAAACCGCTGAACCACTAAGTTGAGATGGGCCAGGCATGGTATATGTGTGAGGTTGGCCAGCTCCAAAGCCGCCACCAAGTTGCGGCCGTTATCAGATACAACCATGCCTGGCTGTAGGTTGACTGGCGAGAGCCACAGCTCAGCCTGGTCCCTTATGCCATGCCACAGCTATGCGGTGATGTCCTTTTTGTCACCTAGGCAAATAAGCTTCAGCACAACCTGTTGCCGCTTCCCTACTGCTGTGCTACACTGCTTCCAGCTACTGACACAAGTCTGACTGGTGCTGCAAGATGGCAATTCTGCATGGGAACTGGAGGAGGAGGTGGAGGAAGAGAAGGAGGGGTTGCAGCCGCTACTGTAGGTGGTTGCGGAAATCCAGATGGAAGTAGGGCCCACAATCCTCGGCGTGGGTAGCACCTGTGACATCCCAGGGTACGACTTGCTCCGAGCCTCCACAACATTCACCCAGTGTGTCAGGGAAATGTAGCGTCCCTGGCCACAAGCGCTTGTCCATGTGTCAGTTGTTAAGTGGACCTTGCCAGTAACTGCGTTGGTCAGGGCACACATGCTGGTGTAAGGTGGGGACAGCACACCGGGAAAAATAGTGGCGGCTGGGGGCTGCATAACGAGGGACAGCTGCCGCCATCAGGCTGTGAAAAGCCTCGGTGTCCACCAGCCTAAACGGCAACATTTCCAGGGCCAGCAATTTAGAAAGTTGCGCGTTTAGAGCTATGGCCTGTGGGTGGGTGGCAGGGTATTTGCGCTTGCGTTCAAATGCCTGGGGTAAGGACATTTGAACGCTGCGCTGGGACACTGTAGTGGACGTGCTGGCTGATGGTTCTTGCGACGGTCCAGGTGCAGGGCGGGAGGCATCTGGGCCTGCGTCTTGGACAGCAGGTAACAGAGGGGAAGAGGAGGCAATAGTGTGACCTGCAGACAAAGATCGTGGACCCAGGCGTTCGGCCCACCTTTTAGGTTGCTTTGCTGACATGTGGCGGATCATGCTGGTGGTGGTCAGGTTGCTGGTGTTTACAACCCTGCTCATCTTGGTACGGCACAGGTTGCAAATTACAAACCGTTTATCATCAGCACTTTCCTCAAAAAAACGCCAGACTGCAGAACACCTAACCCTTGGCAAGGGAGCTTGTCGCAAGGGGCTGCTCTGGGGAACAGTTGCAGGCCTGGTTGGCGTGGCCTGCCTTCTCCCTTTTGCCACCCCACTGCCTCTTCCAGCCTGTTGTGGTGCTGAGGATCCCTCCCCCTCTGTACTGCTGTCCTCGCTCGGCTTGCCACCTTCCCAAGTTGGGTCAGCGATTTCATCATCCACCACCTCCTCTTCCTCACTCTGTTCCTCCTCCTGACATGGTGAGCTAACAAGAACCTGACTTAATTGCGTCTCATCCTAATCAACAACCTCTTGAGGCACTAGTTGCCCTTGACTTATTGGCAACTGTGTCTCATCATCATCATGCAACTCGTGAGACGCTACTTTCCGTTCCCCACCGTCATCTTCTTCAGACTGTGTTTGCTCAATAGATTGGGAATCAGGGCACAATATCTCCTCATGTCCCACTTCAAGAGGCCTTGGCAAGAGGGCCAAGCCAAGGAACGGTGATGAAAAAAGCTCCTCGGAATATTCGAGTGTGGGATTAGTTCTTTGCCCAGAATCTGCATGGTGGTAGGAAGGAGGATCAGGGTGAGGATGCGGTTGCCCACACTCTTGGCTACTGAGACTGGACTTTGTGGAAAAGGAGGTGGTGCTTAACCGACTGGAAGCATTATCAGCTGAAATCCAACCGACTACCTGCTCGCATTGGTGTGGCGACAAGAGTTGTGTCTTGCGCCGCCCTGCAAACTGTGACATGAATCTAGGAGTTTTGTATGACTTTGTTTCTTAAGCTCTGCCAACAGGCACAGTTTTACCGCACCAGGAGCGGGTACAGGAGTTTGTAGTCAGCATAAGTATTTATTATGATGTATTGATTATGATGTAATATTGGTACACTTTATGATGGTATTGCTTTGCACTGGCACTTTATTGATTACTTTGAGCTATGTGATATATTTTCTTGTACAGATTATGGGAGTACCAACATCATGCATTAGATTATGGTATTTTGTACAATAATTGCCTTTCCGGATTTCCTGTTTTTGATCATGTACCTGATTCTCCCTTCCATCTCTTTGTTACAATTTTATATGTATTTTTAATTATGTATTAATAAAGATTGTATTATTTATTATAATTTCCGATTTAACCTTTTTTTGGCCCAGAGCCATGGCCTCTGCGTTCACCATCAGCAGCACACCCACTTCCCCGTCCCTTACTGCTCGCCTTGCGCATATTATATAGTATATATGCAACTTTGTCACAAGTACAGTATTGCAGATTTTTATTAAGTGTAAGATCAGAAAAATTAAACCAAATGTCAAATATTTAGAATGCGCAAATTTTATAGAGCAGCTGCAAATGAGGAACAACGGCCTAAATTAACGGTAGAAAAAATACCAGATGTCAGGTATATAGACTTTTGAAAGGTTCTAATATACACACTGTGCACATAGTGGTAGTGTCAGGCACACTTGCGTTCTTTTTGCCCCAAAAGAAAAAAAAAATGCAGCCAGATATAACAATGGACTTTTGTGTCTTTTGAACAGAAATACTAGCCCTGCCTAGCCAAATCCTATCCCTACAGTATAAGTCCCTCCTTGCGCAAGTTAAACAGCAGACGCAAATGAGGAACTGCGGCCTAAATGAATGGTAGAAAAAATACCAATGGATGTCAGGTATATAGACTTTTGAAAGGTTCTAATACACACACTGTGCACGTAGTGGTAGTGTCAAGCACACTTGCGTTCTTTTTGCCCCAAAAGAAAAAAAAATGCAGCCAGATTTAACAATGGACTTTTGTGTCTTTTGAACAGAACTACTATCCCTACCTAGCCAAATCTTATCCCTACACTATAAGTCCCTCCTTGCGCAAATGTTATATAGCAGATGCGAATGAGGAACTGCGGCCTAAATGAATGGTAGAAAAAATACCAACGGATGTCAGGTATATAGACTTTTGAAAGGTTCTAATACACACGCTGTGCATGTAGTGGTAGTGTCAGGCACACTTGCGTTCTTTTTGCCCCAAAAGAAAAAAAATGCAGCCAGATTTAACAATGGACTTTTGTGTCTTTTGAACAGAACTACTAGCCCTACCTAGCCAAATCTTATCCCTACAGTATAAGTCCCACCTTGCGCAAATGTTATATAGCAGACGCAAATGAGGAACTGCGGCCTAAATTAACGGTAGAAAAAATACTGACGGATGTCAGGTATATAGACTTTTGAAAGGTTCTAATACACACGCTGTGCACGTAGTGGTAGTGTCAGGCACACTTGCGTTCTTTTTGCCCCAAAAGAAAAAAAAATGCAGCCAGATTAACAATGGACTTTTGTGTCTTTTGAACAGAAATACTAGCCAAATCCTATTCCTACACTATAAGTCCCTTCTTGCGCAAATGTTATACAGCGAGACGCAAAAGAGGTACTGCGGGCTTAACAGCAGAAATAGTAGCAAAGGATGTCAGGTATATAGTATACAGAGAGTATCATACAGCATGCAGCAGCTGCACAGGTAGCATTAATGGCAGGCCACCTAGTGTTATATTTAACACCCCCAAAATTAAAAAAATGTTTGCCAGCAAGATATAATAGCCCTTTAAAGGGCTTTTGGGTCTTTTCTGAGCAAATTCTATCCCTGCCTAGCGTTCTTCTGTCCCTACTCTATCTGTCCCTGCTTGCAGCAGCTCTCCCTGGCTCGGTATGAGTCAGTCACATGTCACCGGGTGCTTTATCGCACCCGATGACGCGTTCCCGGGCAGCCAATCACTGTAATGCCAGTAGTTAACATGGCTACTGGCATTACAGTGAATGCCAGTACCTTCCTGCATGCTAATTTGCTAATTAGCATGCGTGGAGGGGACTCAAGTATGGCGCTCGAGCACACATGGTGTTCAGCCGAACACCGTGTGGTCACGAGCGCCGCCATGTTCGTCCGAATAGTGTATTCGGCCAAACATGTTCGCTCATCACTAATTGTAATGTATTCATGAATGCAATTCCTTGTTGCAATGATCTTTAGTAAAGGATGCGGCTAGATTTTCATATCATGATGAACATATCACTTTTTTTTTCTTTAGGAGTTGACCAGGTCAGCATTAGACTGGACCTAGAAACATTATTTCAGTTCAGCCATCTTGTGCTGACATTCAAGGTATTTGTTTTTAAAATATACGGTATTTTACTAAAAACAATTTTAAAATCAAAAACTCTAAATTTGCTAAGATTATAATTCACAAATAAATGATGCCACTTTAAGATGTGAGGCATGCAAAACAATAAGTATTTATATTGCTGTTTTTGTTTTTTTGTTGTTTTTTAACCTATATTGTGTTAAACCTTATTCAATGATTTATTTGTTGGAGTAGCAAATGTAGCAAACACAGTTTTACACCATTAAAGTTTTCATCTATCTATCTATCTATCTATCTATCTATCTATCTATCTATCTAATCTTTAGAAAAAGAAGGCAGCACTCCAATAACGTGAAAAAGTTGATGGTTTATTAACCCATCTGCCAGCAACATTTCAGCTTTACTCAATTGAGCCTTTGTCAAGCTGTGTTAACATGTGCCAAACACACCACTAAAATACTGGTGCCAATAAAGGGTAAAGCATAATTACATGATTAAGCAAAAAATGCAGATACAACATGATTATAATCCATATTTCTTGAGGTACATGATTAGGGGATATCTCTATAAATTGTGCATCATTCCACATGAAATTCATCCATGTGATAAGTCCATAATTCATATAATATCATGATTATCAATCATAGGTGTGGTTTTGTATGGATTTGACATAGTCTTGCTTTTTGCAAGAATACAAGCGGATGGCGCATGCGCTCTTTGGTTTTCCGGACACCAACACGATCCTGAGGTATCCAGCTCCTGATGGGACTCAATTATGAATTTGTTTTTTACTCTTTTATGCACAATTAATTTATCATGCTCACCTGGGACACCTATGATTGATAATCATGATTTTATATGAATTATGGACTTATCACATGGATGAATTTCATGTGGAATCAGACACAATTTATAGAGATATCCCCTAATCATGTATCTCAAGAAATATGGATCATAATCATGTTGTATCTGCATTTGTTGCTTAATCATGTAATCATGTAATTATGCTTTACACTTTATTGGCACCAGTATTTTAGTGGTGTGTTTGGCACATGTTAACACAGCTTGACAAAGGCTCCATTGAGTAGAGCTGAAACGTTGCTGGCAGATGGGTTAATAAACCATCCACTTTTTCACGTTATTAGAGTGCTGCCTTCTTTTTCTGAAGATAATTCAAGGTGGACCTTGGTCTCCGGTTCATGTGGAGGATTTGCACCCTCTCTTAAGAGTGCTGCTTTTTTTACTTTTTTTGCTTATATCTATCTATCTATCTATCTATCTATCTATCTATCTATCTATCTATCTACTATCTATCATTATTATTTACTTGTTTGTTATGTTGGTTCTCCAGACATTTCGTCCTGCTGCAATGCTGGTTGAGCGATCACGTGATTTTGGAAAGACATGGAAGGTGTTCAGATATTTTGCGCAAAACTGTGATTTAGCGTTTCCAGACATTCCTCAAGGTCATGGTGATGAAGTAGGAGATGTAGTCTGTGATTCAAGATATTCTGACATGGAGCCTTCTTCAGAAGGAGAGGTATTAACTCATTCCAGTTCCTATACGGCTAGAGTCACATCAGGTTTTGAAACCCCTTTCCCCCTTTTTTTTGTTTTCAATTGGAGGACAATCTAGACCAGGGATCTCAAACTCGTGGCCCTCCAGCTGTTGCAAAACTACAACTCCCAGCTTGCCCCAATAGCTGTAGGCTCTCCTGGCATGATGGAAGTTGTAGTTTTACAACAGCTGTAGTGCCACGAGTTTGAGATCTCTGATCTAGACTATGCAAATGCATAGATATGTTTTTTGCATCATGAAAAATATCTAACAGTCCAAAAGTATACAGATAAATTCTTCTCCTGAACGTTATACCTATATACTCATAGTCTACCCTATACCCAAAACTTAGATTTGTCTGCCGCAAATCACAATCCACTATTCATCATAATTACTGCAGGTAAAATATTAAAAGTAAAATATATTACCACTGTGTAGCAAGTGGTATTTTAAGCCAAGTTTAAAGTGGTCCTTTTGGTGGTTCTTTAAAGTGGCTCCTTTTAAAGTGGTTTATGTTTAAGAGCTAAAAGGTGCACCTTCATTCAGACAACCCCTTGATACTTTAACACATATAGGTGTAAATCACATTGTAATAATGAAAAATATGTTATTAACCCCTTCTACCCCGGTCCTGTTTTCACCTTCCTGCCCAGGCCATTTTTTGCAAATCTGACATGTGTCACTTTATGTGGCAATAACTTTGGAACGTTTTTACTTATCCAGGTCAGTCTGAGATTGTTTTCTCGTCACATATTGTGCTTCACGACAGTAGTAAATTTTGGCAAAATATTTCATTTTTATTTATAAAAAAAATACCAAATTTAGCAAAAATTTGGGAACATTTCCAAATTTCCAAATTTCAATTTCTCTACTTTCAAAATATATAGTAATACCTAAAAAAATAGTTATTATTTTACATTCCCCATATGTCTACTTTATGTTGGCATAATTTTATAAATGTCATTTTACTTTTTTAGGACATTATAAGGCTTAGAAGTTTAGAAGCCATTTTTCAAATTTTCAACAAAATTTCCAAAACCATTTTTTAAGCACCAATTCAGTTATAAAGTGATTTTGAGGGGCTTATGTAATGGAAACCACCCATAAATGACCCCATTTTAGAAACTACACCCCTCAAATTATAAAAAACTGATGTTACAAACTTTGTTAACCCTTGATGTGTTCCACAAGAATTAAAGGAAAATGGAGGTGAAATTTCAAAATTTTACTTTTTTGGTAGATTATTCATGTTAATAATTTTTTTCTTGCAACACAACAAGGGTTAACAGCAAACTAACCTCAATATACATTGCTCTGATTCTGCAGTTTACAGAAATACCACATATGTGGTGGTAAACGTCTCTATGGGTTTGTGGCAGTGGTCAGAAAGAAAGGAGCGCCATACGAATTTTGGAGGCAGATTTTGCTAGAATGGTTTTTAGGCACCATTTTGTAATTGAGAGACCCTGGCATACCCCTACAGTGGAAACCATCAAAAACTGACCCCATTTTGGAAACTTCAAAGAATATATTAAGGGAAGTACTGACCACTTTGACCCCCTAAGCGTTTTACGGAATTTGGAAACACTTGGCTGTGAAAATGAAAAGTTTTATTTCTTCCAATAAAATGTTGCTTTAGCGCCAAATTTTTCATTTTAACAAGGGGGAACAGGAGAAAAGCATGCCATAATTTGTTCCCCATTTTCTCCTTAATATGGCAACACCCCATATGTGGTGGTAAACTGCTGTGGGGTGATAATTTATTATAATGATAATTTACTGCCTACACAAACGACTGTTTCACCCAATGGACGGGCGGTTCGCTCATTCATCAAGTGATCTGCGGCACCTTTACACAGGCAGATTGTCGGGATTGAGCTTTAGCAGGAAAATCAGCCATGTAAATTTACGATAAGTAAGTATAGATAATCATATAATGGGCAGAATGTCTGAATACTATGGTATCCAAATAAACAATTTTCACATTGAGGTGCAAATGTACAATAGTCTCCACCCAACACATATGCCAGGTATCTAGAGATGAGCGAACGTGCTCGTAACGAGCACTGTAGCGCTTGGTTCCCCTGCGCTCGCATGGGCGCAGGCGTCCGCTTCCGTCCTCACCTGACTGTAAGTCAGTGGGGGCGGATCCGTTTGGTATGATACACGAGTGAGGAGGACGGAAGCGGATGCCTGCGCCCATGCAAGCGCAGGGGAGCCGAGCGCTACAGTGCTCGTTACGAGCACGTTCGCTCATCTCTACAGGTATCCTATTCAATGCTGAACCTGCCTATTTTTGAAAATTTCTTATTAGATTTTTTCTTGAATTATTTTTACACCAATATGTCACAATATTAATAATAATAAAACAATAAAAGTATTCAAATGTGTGCTTTCAAAATCCTGTATATCAACTAACATTATAGTGAAAATAAAAATACTTTGCTTTCTAGGTGGTCTTAAAGGCTCTTGATCCCAGTTTTATTATTTATGATCCATATGATGCCTACATACAAGGTATGAAAATCCAATTACTATAGTACATTCATTTCAAATGCACTGCAAGAGTAAAGATCAAATAGATGTTTATTTTAAATATTTACAGAAAAAAACATACTGTATCTAAAGAACACCATTTGTTTTTTCAAATTTGTTAATCGTTTTTAGAATACTGCATGTAAAGTGTCTCTTTAGCAACCCTCTAACCGAGAGCTGCACATAACTATATGATGCAGAGGCTTCTCAGCCTGCCTCTGGTCTTCCTGCCCTAGCTCCTGCCTCCTACATGTGTAACAGAGCTTGTTACGACTAACGTTAAATGCTTTCCAGCAGTCAATCTGCACTGAGCACTGGCAGGAGTGCTTTCCTCTGTCATCCCAGTACATTTGTGGCAAGTGCCTGGAACACAGGGAGAGGAGTTAGGCTGCAGTGTTCAGTGCTGACAGTATACAGGAACATAAAACACTTGATGTCAGTACAGAACACTGCAGTCTTACTTTCCCTCTTATCTCTCCGGCCCTAACCAGAGACACACTGGGAATATAGAGAGGAGCAGGGCTGCAGCGTTCAGCGCTGACGGTAAGTGTACTATGTTCCTGTATACCTCCCGTAAGGGCTGAATACTGCAGCCTCACTCCTCTCTATATCTACCCATCCAGAGGCATAGCTAGAGGTTCAGCACATGGGGGCGAAACATACTTGAGTGGGCCCCCCACTTAGTGGCTTCCCAAACGCACGTTTCCAACTTCATAGGCACATACTACTAGTTGTGGTTATAATATTGTATTAGAAAGAATTTAGACTGTATTTAGACTGTATAAACTGCTAGATCATCTATGCTGTTAAGTACAGTACAATAGACTTTCTACATACCCTAGTCTAAATACTCTACCACATAATGCAGTAAAATATAGGAGTAATAGGAGTAAAAAACAAGGGGACTCTTATGTTAAAGGAAACCTGTCCCCAGTTTTTACATCACTAAACTAACAGTCCCCTGCCCCCATCAGACCTCAGATCAGTGTATTGTGCCCCATCAGAGAAAAAACCTTTCTTACGTGTCCTGTGCTGCGGCTGCCCTCCGGTCCGGCGCTCCACTGTCTTCCCTGGCCAGCGCGCACTATGACCTGACGCTGCGTGCAACGCACCCTGAGTGCATCCGGACTGAGTCCGGATCACTCGTGTGAAAGGGGCCTTAGTGAAGTGTTTTTCACTCTGTTTTTCCTGTCACTGTGCTCTGACCTTTTGCCTTCTTTGTATTATTTTATATTGTTGACATCTCCCCTTACTATTTCTTTCATCTGGACTACTTAATGTCTGAATTATTGCATTTTTAATATACTTGCCTGGGTTCCTCTTCCTTTTAACTTTTAAATCTATGTGATTTTATGTTTCATATAATAAACTTTAATGCTTTTAATTTGTGTGATTATATTTATAGGTGTAAGTGCACTGGTTCCTCTATGCCCACTCTTGTGTTTGGCACATTTTTTAAAAGGCGTTGTTTCAGTAGACAATGGAATAAAAAGTGGATTAACATCACTAGATAAAAGTGTTCTCTGTAAAGATTCACCAAATTTATTAAGCAATGTGCAATGTTTGATAACTTTGGTAAACTTGATAAATTATGTCAATTTGATAAATTACGTGAATGCAGACTCAAGCTAAACTAGCTTCAAAAGTTCCCCTCATGATAAATTCACTCCACAGTGTGAAAATGTAATTGTAATGTAATGTTTATGTCTTGGCAATCTTATGCATTGGGATTAGAACTTTTTTGACATTTCAATAATATTCCTTTTTTATTTTTCTTCCTTTTTTAAGATATAATTACCATAACAAACTTAAGAATTAACTTTACAAAGCTTCACACCTTTGGGGATACATTAGGCAATGGATGGCACAGTGTACCCCAGGAAAAATATTACTATGCAATTTATGAAATGATTGTAAGAGGAAACTGCTTTTGCAATGGTCACGCTAATCAATGCATCCCAGTAGACATCATGAGTGGAGATGGTTTTAATGAGCCTGGAATGGTAAGTCAGGATGTGTTTCTTATGTTATAGTTCAATTTTGAAATTGAATCAATACCCCTAGACCTGTATTACACTGGCCAATGGTTGGCCAGATCATCACTAACAAGTGTTTGTTCATTGGGCAAACGCATCTTCTAGGCAGCAGCAGATTGAGCCATCTAATCACACTCTGCTGCCAGCAAATAATTATTCTGTATGGGAACGATGGCATTAGTGATTGCTCCTCCCCATGCTGTGGAGGAGATCGCTGCATGTAATAGCATCATTCTCCTTCAGTGACGAGCAGACGATTGTCAGGAAGGAATGCTTCCCTCTGGACAGCAGTCCGCCCCTGGTTACAAATATAATAATTTTTGTCTGCATCTGATCCGCATTTTTTGCTGTCTAGAGATGAGCGAACATGCTCGTAACGAGCACTGTACCGCTCGGCTCCCCTGCACTCGCATGGGCGCAGGCAGCCACTTCCGTCGGGTGAGGAGGACGGAAGCGGCTGCCTGCGCCCATGTGAGTGCAGGGGAGCCAAGCGGTACAGTGCTCGTTACGAGCACGTTCGCTCATCTCTAGTGCTGTCCCCATCCATGGCCCTGCAAAAAATATTTTTGTCTGCTTTGTGGACAAGGATAGGATATTTCTACAGGAGCTAAAAAATAAATGGTGATATGCACTTGGCTGGGATCTGTGTTTTGCGGATTCGAGATTTGCTGACCGTAAAACACTTACGGCCGTGTGCATGAGTCCTAACTACCAGAGTACAAATGCTGAAATTATGCAATATTTTCTGCATGGAAAGCTTTAGTGACAGAACAACTTTTATTTAACCCCTTCACGCCCTTATTTAACCCCTTCACGTTTAAAGACGGTGCCCACTCCTGAGCAGAGCGGGCGTCATGGCCGCTGGTGAACTGCTGATTCATACAGCAGACACCCGCGGCTGATGTCCACGACCGGCAGAATTGCCAATTGCGGACATTTAAGCCCTCGGGTGCCACGGTCAATCCTGACCACAGCATCCGAGCGCAGCAAACACCGGAAACGCGTTGTTGCTCCGGCTCCCCTGTGTGGCAATCGGAGGAGCCGGAGCGTGTATGCAGCAGCTCCTGTCTTTGTGAATGGCAGGAGGCTGCTGCATAGACTTTCCTATGGAGCCCTTGTGTGTAATAGGGCTCCATAGGAAAGCAGTAAAATCATCATAGACTCCAATGCTAATGCATTGGAGTCTATGATATAAGCAATCAAAAGATTGCTTGTTATAGTTCCCTATGGGAACTATAAAAAAGTGTAAAAAAATGAAATAAATAAAGTTTTTAAAAATAAATAAAATAAAAAACATAAAAGTCAAATCACCCCCCTTTCCCCAAAATAAAAATAAAAGTAGTAAAAAAATAAAAAAATACATATCATGTGTATCGCCATGTGCGAAAATGCCCATATTATAAAAATTTCTTTCCCATATGGAAAACAGCGAAACGGAAAAAAGCGTCAAAATGGCCGATTCTCCATTGTTTGTTGCTTTTTTCTAAAAAAAATTAAATAAAAAGTGATCAAAAAGTCATACACACCCCAGAATGGTATAAATGAAAAGTTCAGATCGCCCCGCAAAAAATGAGCATCCATACAGCTCCCTATACATAAATACCAAAAAGTTATAGGGGTCAAAATATGGCGACGAAAAAAAAATAAAATATTCCAACTTTATAATTACTTTATCAAAACGCAAGAAAAACTACACATATATATATCTCCGGATTCATACTGACTAGAGTTGATCGAATGTGCTTGTAACAAGCACTATACTGCTCGGATCCCCTGTGCTCCGCTGCGCAGCCATCCGGATCTGTCCTCACCTGCCTGTAAGTCAATGGGCACGGATCCGTTTGGTATCACACACTAGTGTGTGACACCAAACGGATCCGTCCTCCTCACCTGACTGTAAGTCAGTGGGGACGGATCCGTTTGGTATGACACACTCGTGTATCATACCAAACGGATCCGCCCCCACTGACTTACAGTCAGGTGAGGACGGATCCAGATGCCTGCGGGCATGCGAGCGCAGGGGATCCGAGCACTACAGTGCTCGTTACGTGCACGTTCGATCAACTCTAGTACTGACCTGTAGAATGAAAGTAACTGGTCAGTTTTAATGAACATCGCCGTAAATAAAAAACCCATAACACTGGGGCGGTATTGCGTTTTTTTTTTTTACAATTTCACCTGATTTGGAATTTTTTTCCCGCTTCCCACTACATCATATGCAATATTAAATGGTGGCGTTGGAAAGTACAACTTGTGTCCCAAAAAACAAGCCCTCATACAGCTATGTGAACAGAAAAATAAAAAAGTTATGGCTGTTTGAAGGCAGGGAGCGCAAAACGAAAACGGAAAATATAAATAAATAAGACCTCTGGGGCAAAAAGGGTTAAAGGGAATCTGTCACTGGTTTTATGGTGTCCTAAGTAAGAACAACATAAACTAGTGACAGATCTCCTTAGCAAAAGGCAGGATGACTTTCTTTAATTGATCCAGCCATTGTTAAAATGTTGTACTGAACAGCTCCAGCGCATGCCAACGAGTTCCCATATTCATGAGTTTCTTGTTCTCTCCGCTCCCTGCTGCTAATTCAGTTTTGAAAAACCTGTCATTCAGTGTTAGGGGGCGGAGTAAGCTAAAAACTCATGAATATTCAGTATGTGTATGTGTCATACCAAACAGATCCGTCCCCACTGACTTGCAGTCGGGTGAGGAGGACGGATCCGGATGGTTGCGGCCATGCAAGCACAGGAGATCCGAGCAGTACAGTGCTCGTTACGAGCACGTTCGCTCAACTCTAATATTCAGGACCAACTGTCCAAAAATTTCTGGACAGTCCGTAAAAATAGGTGACTTTTTTCCTGTGTCCATGAAAAGAAATAGATGTGTCCGTGATTTGTATTGACAGGCACTGGAGCTGTTAGAGCCTAGCAGCATAAAACTGATTCACGTTAATGTGTATGAATATATATTAGACAATGCAAAACATATACATTGTATGTAGTCTCATTCTTAGGGCCCATTCACACGATCGTATCAGTTTCTGCAAACCGCAAATTGCGAATCCGCAAGACTTGGATACCAACTGTGTACGTTTCGGATCTTGCAGATTGGAAGATCCTGCCTTATGATAGAAATGCCTATTCTTGTTCGCGAAACAGACAGTAGGACATGTTATATTTTTTTTGCTAGGTCGTGGAATGGAAGTGCGGATGCGGACAGGGCACGGTGTGCTGTCGCATTATTTGCAGCCCTATTAAAATGAATGAGTCCGCATGTGATCCGCAAAATTGTAGATTGGATGCGGAAAGAAAAATACAGTCATGTGAATGAGCCCTTATTCATTTACTTGTTGATTTGCTTTCCTTTGAATACCTGAATGCAATTTATAAGAATAGTGAATAATAATAAAGACAGCTTATATGGAATACAAATGATTGGGGCTTATTCCAGTGTACATTAGAATCTCAATCTACATTTACACAGAGATATATATGTGTGCTTACACACTTGTGTTTTATACATTAAAATTATCTTTAAAAAAGCAATATATGTAACATGAAATCTCCCTTAGAACATTTATCTCTGCTGTTGAAATATAGTTTTCACTGTTTTCAGGTCCATGGCAAATGTGTCTGTCAACATAATACAGATGGCCTAAACTGTGAGAAATGTAAAGAATTTTATAATGATGCACCATGGAGCCCAGCAGTTGGTTTTGAGGACAATGCTTGTAAAAGTAAGTACAGGCTACATTTTTCCATACTTTTATGATCTACTTACCTCTATATAACATGTATGTTTGACTTTATTCTATATATAGTTCTTATATATTATTCTACATATAGTTAACACTTTAGAATTTTAGAACTGCATTTCTATGTTTGATATGTGCTTTATTACAATTCCATGAATAGGTTTTCCAACTTCTTTGTGTTTTTGAAATTACCTCCCACCCCCCACCTGAGGTAGCTGTAAAGGGAAGCATACTTCAGTCCCTAAGATGCTTGGTTCCAACTCCATGAGTCATCTTCATGTGCTTTGGTCTCTGCATGTAAACGTTTGGGCATGGACTGGCGTCATATACACTGCTGACGGGCCCACAAACAGCACATCACTGCAATCATATGATGCTTGGGGAACATGTCACAGCTGGAGTCATTGGCTGCAGCGGAAATATGCCCATGCTGGAAGCTTACATGACAGCAGTAGACAAATGGAGCCAGAACCAAGGGTCAGATAGCAGGTAAGTATGTGTCCCTTGACAGATCACTTTGGGTGGCTAGAAGAGTAATTAAAAAAATAAAAAACACAAAATTTGAAAAAAACCCTTTAATTAGAACTGAGATCTCGGAATCTTCCTCTAAGTTATCCTGAAAATTTTCTTCTGATTTTTTTTTTATTTTGTTAATTATTAAGTGGAATATCAGAAATTGCATATGAAAGAAAATTAGCAGTAATATTATTTAATCTTAGCCTTTAGAGAACTATTAGGGAAATGTATTAAAACCGCTGTTATGTACCGTACTCTGGTCTTATTTTGCCCTGCTCTGGTGTGAGATGTACCATGATTATGAAGAGATGCACACGTCTTAAAGCCTATATCTGGCTGCCTGTGTGCCGGAACTGAAATCTACCCCAGCCAGGAGATGGAGTAGATTACTGGTGTAATGTGCAGCACTTTTCAAAATCACATGTTGTTAAATGAGTTGGGCTGAGGGGGTGCCTCTTACCCCACCCACTTTTTGGAAAAGCGGTGAGGATGTGGATAAAGCTAAAAAGCTGCAAATATTCCCATAAACTGGGACTTGCACCAAAATATGCGACTTTTCTATGCCAGAAAATTGGTGTAGAGGTTTGATAAATATCCCCCTATGTTTCTTCTAAAGTCCTGAGACCGTTTAGAAAATGGCTAAAACGTGAAAAAGGTAGTCTAGAAATGAACATGAAAATTATTAGGCCTTTTTGTTTTTAGAGACATTCTATGCCCAGATGATGTCCCTGATATATTCTGCAGACAGCTGGCTTACTTTGAATGATGCTCTGTGGTGTTATATTATGTTGACCTTCCCCCTCGCAATATGGTGTACAGTCATAAATAACTGTACAGCATACAATGCTGCAGCATCTATAGCACCCTCTTTAGTAGGGACAGCTGATTTGCCACAGCAAGGTCTCACACCCATACGGTAAGTCTGGAACTGTCTACATTGGGTTACATGAGAATATTGGATAAAAATGTCCTCTATATTCATAAATATAGAGTGCACAGAGTGTATATTTATCAAGGGCAGACTGGACATAGACCCTACAGGTAAATTTCCAGGTGGGCCGATGCCTCATGGCCGCCAGCCAGGTACTTAACATTCGGATACTCTCAGCATTAATTAATGTTGGGATAACCAGGTACTTATACACCTAGCTGGCAGCTGCAAGTGCCCCCCTGAACTCAACTGTATTGCTATCCTCATAGTTGAATACTACAGCTGGATTTGAAAATCCACAGCATGTCTTAAAATCTGGACCAAATCATTCTGCCATGCATGAATGCAGTTTTTGGAAAATGTTGAGAAATCTCAAACTGAAATCCTCATAACCAATCCACCACATCTGAACATAACCTAAAGGTGGATTTACACTGCCTGATAATTGGGCAGATTATCGGGAATGAACCTTCCTGTGAACGTTCAATCCCGACAAACTGCCCGTCTAAGGCTAGGGCTACACGACGACATTTGTCGCGCGTCATTTTGTCGCACCAATGTCGTGCAAAATTTTTATAATGTAAGTCTATGGTGTCGCACTGCGACATGCGACATGATGTGACTGCGACAGTTGCAAAAACTCCATCCAAAATGGGTTTTTATGCAACTGTCGGGTCGCAGTCGCAGCATGTCGCATGTTGCAGTGCGACACCATAGACTTACATTATAAAAATTATAGCACAACATGGTGCAACATCAATGTCGCGCGGCACATGTAGCAGTGTAGTTGTGCCCTATGTGTCAAATGTGACAATGTGTCGTTGTGTAGCCCTAGCCATTCAGACGTCCTGTTTTTCTTTCCTGATTTGATCCTGATCCTGATCTGGATCCATTCATTTCAATGGGTCCTGAAAAAAATCAGGATCATAGTAACATAGTAACATAGTTTATAAGGCCGAAAAAAGACATCTGTCCATCCAGTTCAGCCTGTTTTCCTACAAGTTGATCCAGAGGAAGGCAAAAAAACCCTGTGAGGTAGAAGCCAATTTTCCCCACTTTAGGGAAAAAAATTCCTTCCCGACTCCAATCAGCCAATCAGAATAACTCCCTGGATCAACGACCCATCTCTAGTAACTATAACCTGTAATATTATTACACTCCAGAAATACATCCAGGCCCTCTTGAACTCTTTTAGTGAACTTACCATCACCACTTCCTCAGGCAGAGAGTTCCATAGTCTCACTGCTTACCGTAAAGAATCCTCTTCTATGTTTGTGTACAAACCTTCTTTCCTCCAGGCGCAGAGGATGTCCTCTCATCGCAGTCACAGTCCTGGGGATAAATAGATCATGGGAGAGATCTCTGTACTGACCTCTGATATATTTATACATAGTTATTAGATCTCCCCTCAGTCGTCTTTTTTTCTAAAGTGAATAAGCCTAATTTTGATAATCTTTCTGGGTACTGTAGTCCACCCATTCCAGTTATTACTTTAGTTGCCCTCCTCTGAACCCTCTTCAGCTCTGCTATGTCTGCCTTGTTCACAGGAGCCCAGAACTGTACACAGATCAAATCAGGAAAGAAAAACAGGACGTGTGAATGGAGCCTAAATTTGCCACTGATCACTCCATGAACTAGTGAAACACTCATTCATTGGGTGATCCTGTAGTTCATGCAGGTACCACCAATTATCATTATCATTACCAATTATCATTCCTGGGCAGCGATCTGCTGCCCAGAAACAATGACTCTGTATGGGGACGAGTGATCGCAATAGCAATCTCCAATCCTCATACAGTGAAGGAAATCACTGCATGTAAATACAGCAGTCTCCTCCACTGAATGAGCAGCAAAACTGTTGGGAAGGAACGCTTCCTTCATGACAATCGTGCGGTGTAAACTCGCCTAAGACAACTTACCGTATAAGTGCATTACTATGATAAATATAGGATCTTTATTTATCTCCTAATAATGACAAATAAGTATTGTTCATTAACATAATATTTTCATTTACTTTTAGAATGTAATTGTAATGGACACTCTGATAGATGTCACTTTGACATGCTTGTATACCAGGAAAACAAGGGCACCAGAGGCGGTGTATGTGAGGACTGTCAGCACAATACCAGAGGAAATCAGTGTGAACTGTGTAAACCGTACTTCTATCACGATCCTCTCAGAGACATTTCTGATCCCAATACTTGTATCTGTAAGTTCAAATCATATTTTCATGGATAACTGGTGATAACCAGGTGTAGGGCAGTTTATGCAGTTTATATATTACTAATATCAGTTTTTCTTATTGTATCACATTGGAGAACTCATCTATCCATTTGAAAGGGAAATGTCATCAGACACTCATACTGTAGTGCTAAGCCTAATAATTGGGGATGAGCGAATCTACTTCGGATGAAGTATCTGAAGTCGATTCGCAAAAAACTTTGTTCTAATACTGTAAGGAGCATGAGCTCCGTACAGTATTAGAATGTATTGGCTCCGATGAGCCGAAGTTATTACTACCTTGGAACCGAACCTGAGTTCAGGAAATGTTTTTTTACAGTAAAAAACAATTTCTGAAGTTATTACACAAAGTGTCGCGAAACTTCGCGAAGTAATCTTAACTTCGGCTCATCGGAGCCAATACATTCTAATACGGTACGGAGCTCCTGCTCCTTACAGTATTAGAACGAAGTTTTTTGCGAATCGACTTCAGATATTTCATCCGAAGTTGATTCACTCATCCCTACTAATAATAGGCTGGCAATTGTTTACAGCAGTTATCTTATTATTATCACAAACAGGATTGAAATGAAACATAACACCTCCGAATAGATCCACTATTCACAATAGGTGATATCACAGCTTATCTACTCCCTCCTGATCTCTGCACAGGTAACAGCACATGCCTAGAAAACTCTCCCATAGAAGGCAATGAGGCCCTGTCCAGTCTATTGTGTCTATGGCCCATGTGGCTGCTGCAAAGTCGCTTTAACAACTCAGGCAAGAGGACTACCTTCATAATCATGTTCAGGAAATAGAATAAATAAATCTGCAATCATAAAATAAAAACAGATTAGAAAAATGTATTCGATATCTGGTTTAAATGAATAGAAATATAGGAGGTACATATGAGAAAGCAAAGTGAAGACAATCACTAGAATGACTGAGGCCTTATTCTTACACATTGCTCCCTATACTGTCTGTGCACTATGTCAAAATGCAAAATCTCTCTTCAAGTGAGGAATTTTTAAAATACAAGTTGTAAGTAACTTGGAATATTTTTTAAAAATGATTTCATGCTCTTTATTCCAGCTTGTGATTGTGATCCAGATGGTACAAAAGGTAGTGGCTTATGTGAAGGTAAAACAGACCACAAATTGGGAATCATTGCCGGGACATGCATATGTAAAGAAAATGTAGAAGGAATTCGCTGCGATCAGTGTAAACCAGGCTACTTTGGACTGAACGCCAATGACCCTGAAGGATGTCAATGTACGTAGCTGAGAAGAGTGGAAAATGACCAGTTTATTATTCTTGCCAAAATTAAATATACATGAATAATTATCAGATCTGTTGTACTATCAAGCACCAATTCAGTATCAAGTATTTTTCTCTTACAGACTGTGGATGCAACCCTTTTGGAACCCTGCCCTCCTCATTGTGTGATGCCATTACTGGGCAATGCCAATGTCAGAGCCTTGCAACAGGCCGGTACTGTGATGAATGTCTAGTAAGTTTCATAAAGATGTCACCCCCTTTTTTCTTCTTTCTCTTTATTATGTGTACTTGTGTTATAAAGGATAAAAATAGTAATAGAAATAGTAATAGAATGGAACAAAAATCATGTTGCTGGTTTCTTATTTAATTAAAAAACAAAAAAAAGACAATACCTAACAATAAAATCACCCATTACTTTCTATGCCGATGCTTCCATGGTTCCCACCAGTCTTTGATAACATACCAGCAGAGATAATGTTTTATATCCATAGAAACACAGCAGCGGCACTCATTAAAACAAGCAAGCCCTCAATGCAGATGTACAGTCAGGTGACAGCCACTCCTTGTGCTTCATCAGGCCTTGGAAGGCAGGGATGATAGCAGGGATATTCTTTAATAAAAATATTAATCTACTTTATTGCACAAAATGTGTTTTAGAAATTGTATTCAGAAAATAGCATAGCAGACTCCGCTTCAAATCTGAATGATTACATTGGAGATTTTTTTTCTACTTAGGAGTGGATTTATTGCGGATTCGCCAATAAAAAATCCATCATGTATGCCAATTTACTTCCTGACATACTTTGAAATAAGTTGAAAAAGATCTGACTGCCGATGCTAGGAAGTACTCAAAAATACAAATGTTACAGTTGTGAGATGTAAAGCATTGCTATACACTATATTAGCCCCCAGGTGTCAGTGTTGTTGCAAAATCCCTTGAATGGGAAGCAGAAGTCTACAAAAGAAAGACATAGGTATAACAGGACAACCCACAGCTTCAGTAGAGGCCGGTGCCTCTACATAACTTCTGCAGATCAATCGCCAGCGCAGGGCTTAATAAATGTGCCCCAAAATCTATATATTAAGTTGCATTCCAATGGTAATATATGTGTATGTCTATAGTGTATTTTGAATTGTGTATATATGTGACTTGTAAATAGATATCCATCGTTATTTTACATTTCAGCCAGGCTATTGGGGACTTGGAAACAGTCTGTATGCTTGTTCAGCATGCAACTGTGATATTGGAGGTGCACGTATGAGTTTGTAAGTATAAAACACAGTATTTACTGCATTTTTTTGCTATATGAAAAAAATGCTTGATCATAGTAGCATATAATGTATGTCACACAATATGAAATAAAACAATATGAAATGATAAGAAATAATATCTTAAAAAATACTTCAGATTGGCAAAATTCTGCGAATAAAAACCACAATGATATAGTGAAGAAGGATCGGCACTCACTTTCTTAATGATATGAAGAGACATTTATTCAAGACATAATAGCATCATCAGTGACTAGTTTCGGCTCAAGCCTGAGCCTTTTTCAAATTGCAGTTAGAAAAAGGCTTAGGCTTGAGCCGAAACTAGTCACTGATGATGATATTATGTCTTGAATAAATGTCTCTTCATATCATTAAGAAAGTGAGTGCCGGTCCTTCTTTGCTATATACTAGTGGGATGCCTTCTCTGGACACGTGCAAACCACAGTGCCAACCCATCTTCTTCAAATTGAAAACACAATGAGTGATGTTAGAATTAAAAGTTTTACATAAAAAATGTTTTGCCAAATATTTTGATTATTAGTATAAAAACATTGTGAACCAATGGGGCACATACATTACATTTCTGTCAAATATACACTGAAAAATATGACGTTCAGGTCTAACGCTGCATTTATTAAGCCACGCTTCCATGTTTTCTAACACATATGAAAGTGTCAGTAAAAGTGGAGAGGGCCTTTATAAGGGCTCATGCACACGAACGTGTGCCGGCCGTGCCCGTGCTGCGGGCCGCAAACTGGGGTCCTCAATGCACGGGCACTGACCGTGAGGCCACCGCATGCGGATCGTGGACCCATTCACTTGAATGGGGTCTGCGATCCGCATCCGAGGGTCTGCACCGCAAAAAAGTAGTGCTTGCGCTACTTTTTTGCGGTGCGGAGGCACGGCCAGAAACACCACGGAAGCACACCGTAGTGCTTCCGTGGTGTTCCGATCCGTGCCTCCGCTCCGCATCTCCCGGATCGCGGACCCATTGAAGTGAATGGGTCTGCGATCCGTGATGCGGGCTGCACACGGCCGGTGCCCGTTTATTGCGGACCCGCCGTATGCGGCCCGCAGCACGGGCACGGCCGGCACACGTTCGTGTGCATGAGGCCTAAATGTGAATATATGGTAGTATGAATGCCATTCTTCTCAAAGCAATTGTGTCAGCAAACTGGTTCAGTTGCACTGATAAATGTGCCGCATTTCTTCAGTAAAAGCCTGTGATGTGTCTAACTAAACTTAGGCTCACAGCTTGTGGCATATTTTCCATTTTTCTGTCTGAAGAGAGAAAAAAACAAAGAGTCGGATGTATCATATGATGTACATGCACGTACACAGATCTCATAGCAAAACTTATTATGGGTCTTCCTGTGACACACAGTTTCCCAGCACCCATCTTTAAACGCTCTCAGACAACATGGAACGCAAAGTGTGACTCCCCATTTTCTTATTAAGTGGAAGAAATTTTTAATAAAAATAACTATTAAAAAAGTCATCCTTTGCATCACCTACTTTATCCAACTTCTATACTGGAACAATTAGAACATACACTTCAAAAATATTGCACTCAATCCAATCATATTTCTCAATGTATTTACATCAGACAACTAGTATAAATACCAGTATTTTTCAGATTATAAACTGCACAGGATTATAAAACGCATCAAGAAAATTTTTTTTTATCAGACCTCAGAGCAGATCCCCAATCCTCACCAGACCCCTGACTCAGACCCCAATCTTCATCAGACCTCAGATCAGAAAACAAAATCAGACCCCAAGCTCCATCAGACCTCAGATGATCCCCAAGCTCCATTAGCCTTGGATCAAACTTTCAGACCCCCAAGCTCCCTCAGCCTCAGATCAGACCCCCATCAGATGCCATCAGCCTCAGATCAGACCCCCAGCCTCCATCAGCCTCATATCAGAACCCCTTCAGACTCCATCAGCCTCAGATCAGATCCCATCAGCCTCAGATCAGACCTCAGATCAGACCTCATCAGCCTCAGATCAGACGTCAGATCAGACCCCATCAGCCTCAGATCAGACCTCAGATCAGACCCCACCAGCCTCAGATCAGACCTCAGATCCGATGTTAAAAAATAAATAAACTTACCTCACTTGTTCCGGACGGCACTGTCACTCACTCACTGCTCCCTGGTCTTCTTCCAGCCTGTGCTGCACTGTGACCTGACGTCGCACAGCAATAGGTCATGGTGCGCGCCTACGTGCACTACATCCTGTCGCTGTACTCCATCAGGACACACTACAGAGCAGGCCCCAGAGGAAGACTTGGGAGGTTGAGTAGAGCCAGCGCAGCACTTCATTCACTGCTCCCCATGCTTTCTGCCTGCTGATGACCGCTTCCATAATGTAAGTGGTCATAGCATTCGGACTATAAGATGCACTGCCACTTTTCCCTCACTTTTGTGGGAAAAAGTGCATCTTATAGTCTGAAAAATACTGTACATATATAAATTTCCTTCTTATTCTCATGTAGTATAGTATAAAACTGGCTGCCTGCAGTTACCACTAGAGGGAGCTCACTGCATCGGAATTTATACAGCTACCGTTCATATCAATTAAATCTGTAAATTGTTCCTTTGAACTGAGCTCCCTCTTATGGTGGCTGCCAGAAAATGTAGGGAATCGATATTAGGAACATGAAAAGCAGTTCAGCACCGGCCTCCCCCTCCCAAGTCATGTGATCTACCTCCATGGTGCCACCAAAAAAGCCACATGGACCCCACTGCTTATGTCGAACAAAATATTGCAGCATATTGCGCAATTTTGTCCTAACTTTTTCCCAGAATAAACACTTCTAATGGGAGCTCTGTCACAGATGTGAACCTAACCGCTCTTGGTTTAGCCGTTTGTATGGGTAAAATTTTCTGCTGATTATATAGTATATAAAAATGTTTTCTATTTTTTGTTTGTTTGATTTCAGATGCTCTCAAAGCACTGGTCAGTGTGACTGTCTTCCTAACATTGTAGGACTTCAATGTAATGAGCCTGCAAATGGATATTATATTGTGCCGCTAGATTATTATATCTATGAGGCAGAGAAAGCCCAAGCACTCTCCGGATCCGCAACTATAGTGAGTCACAATCAATGTACAACATTCCATAGCATTTTTCTAGAAAGATGAGTCATTTTGCAAATACTATATTTTTTTTGGTGATTTTCAGTTGCATTAAGCTTCATTAATTGGGTTTTGCTGCCAGTAGCAACCAGTCACAGCATAAATTTAATTTTTCCAAGTCAGATAAAGAAATGATAGATGAGCTCTGATTAATTGTTATGGAAAAACTTTTATTAAATGGTTTAGAAAATGTTTAAAATGACAGTGACCCTTTAATCAGCATGAATCACACAGACAGCAAAGTTTATTATTTACTGTATATTAAATGTTTTACTAAAAAGCTTGTCTGTTATACCATCAGAGCTGATCACTGCAGAACAGTTCTACTCTATGTGCTCAGCATGTCCCTGTTTGGTTAGTAGCCAAGGAGAACAGCGTTCTCTAACTAAGCAGGAGAGGTGAACAGTGATGTGCGATCAGTGCTAACACCATGATAGACAGGAAGGGAACCAATAAAATTGTTTTCAGTAAAGTACATATATCTAATATTCAGAACATATAATGAGGCAGGGGATGAGATATGAAGACCAGAGGCAGGCTGAGATGCCTGTCTCTATATGTCTCACATAGCTGAAGAAGGATTCTCCTTAGCAACGCTGAGTTAAAGGTTTGCTAAGGTAACACTTTACAGGCGGCCTTCCAATAAAAATGTAACATATTTTCCTAATAAAATGTATTACAAAAATTAGTCACGTGACAGCCTCTAGACATTAAAAAATTTCCATAGCCATTATTTGCACCAGTTCATCATAAAACATGTCCAGCTTACGCTACCTATGAAATTGCTTTCAGGTTAACCCAACACCCATGCCAAAATGCAAGGATTACTTCCTTAAACAAGGAATAGATTTCCGATTTGAAAATGATAGGATAATACTGAGAAGTATGAGGAAAAGAAGGCGACAGGCACAGGTAATATTTGCCTTATGTTTGTAGTATAGTGACTGCTGATATCTCCTGCCTCCCTGACAGTGTAATGAGTACTGATTTATTCCAGGAAATTGTTCCATATGGCACAGAGGGTATGGTGGAGCTGGTATTGAGGCAGCCAAGTCCTGGAAAGCCTATAACGTGGACAGGTCCTGGATTTGCACGTGTTCTAAATGGGGCTGGACTGAGATTTACTGTGAACAACATCCCATACTCCATGGACTTCATCATTGCCATTAGATATGAGCCAGAGGTTAATACAGAGGTTCCTGTAAAAGAATCAATTTTATCTACTTTGCTTATTTTACTTATTGATCATTACTTTATCTGTATTAATAGTCATTGGAAGACTGGACAGCAAAAATTACAGTCAATCTACCGCATGGTGTAGAGAGTGACTATTGCAAGAATAGGACACCCTTGTCTGAGGGGTATACACTGAGTCTTCCTGCTACTTCAAGGTAAAATACAACATTTAACCCAGGTGGAAATTTGTGTATCAGTATAACTTTTTAACAAAGTATAGGTTGGAATCATTGTACTAGCGGCAAAAAAAGGAGGAGGCCTTTGGCAGTTTTGACAAATGATACCCATATGTGCAGCTCAGAAGTAGAGTAAGACCCCACGGTCATTTCTCCTGATTTTGGTAGCCTAAGTTAGGGGTGAATTCAAAAAATAGAAGTCATATCCGTCCTTTATACTTTCTCTTTCTTTTATGATCCACTCCTGATTTTGGCTTCCAAAATTGCATCAGGAAACCTGACTGTGTTAATATACCCCGATAGTCACAAATTAGCCCAATGTGCTATAATTACGCAAGCACTACTTGGCTATAAAAACTATTACAGAATCTATTATCAAACAAAGGCGACGTAATGTCATATGCATTATGTATTATCTACCCTTAACCGTCATATTTTCTCTACAGGTTAGCTATGCTGAATTCATCTGTTTGCCTGGACCCTGGCAAAGAATACCAAATAGACATCTATCTTTCTCAAGCATCACACACAAACACTAATAGCAAATTTTATATTCTAATTGATTCGGTAAGTAACATAACACAATAGATATGTAAGTAAATCTTAAACTCAGGATAGGTCATCAGATTGGTGGGGGTGCCGGGTGTCAGGTGATATTGATGACCTATCCTGAGGATAGGTCATCAATAGTAAAAGCCCAGACAACCCCTTTAAACAGGTTTTCCAATAAAATAAATCTCCTTAAATGTAACCATAAAGCAGTGCCCCAGTCTTAAGGAATATATCGTCCGCCCCTGGGTCCCAGTACCTCCACATTTAGCTTGGTCTCATCATAGGACACTAGCCCACATTTACTGCTTAATTTTATACAATCTTAAAATGCACCAAATTTATCACCGTGGCTGATGTTGGATAATAAATCTGCAGCATCTTTAGACTTTGTAGTCAACTTTATGCCACTGTTTCCTGAGTCTGCATGTGACCTATACTGTGTGTGAAGGGGGATCTATAGTGTACAGAACACCTTACAAAGAAACGTATGTTCAATGGGAGAAGAAAGGCCCTTTTACTAATTTTGCAAATTTGCTTATACAGTGGTCCCTCAAGTTACAATATTAATTGGTTCCAGGACGACCATTGTATGTTGAAACCATTGCAACTTGAGTAATTGGTTTCAAAGCCTCAAAATGTCATCTCAGATCAGAGAAAATGAAGATTTAAGAAAAATAAGCAGATAACTAAGACAGATAAAACATATAACATTCAGGAATAGCTGTTAACTAGTAACTAATACAGCTATTTTACCAGAGACGTGACCTGAGTCTGAGACATTGTATGTTGTTTAGTTTCAACTTCCAGTGGGTCAGAATAGACCACTATACAGTATGTTGAAAATATTGTATCCTGAGGCCATTGTATCTTGAAGGATCACTGTATATTGACTTAAAAGGTTTCATTCTTCATTTAAAGCCTCCTTCAAGATCAATAGACTATATGCTGAAATGCTGAAGCTATATGTAATGATTGAATGATCCACGATGTACTGTATTGATGAGTTATGAAGAATATAGCTGTGGTCTTTTCCAAAGTTTAGTCAATATTTGCTTGATATTCAGCGGAAATCTTGACTGCACATAGTTTTACTGAAGCAAGAAAGTCATTTATGCATGCTGCACTCTACAAGTTCTTTCTTGCTTGCATTCCACCAGTCTCTTTGTATGTGATGTCAGTGGAAAGATATTAAAGGTAAGATGGAATCTGTGCATGAACTTTGACATAATGAGTATAATAGATGACATGTGCAGTATATCTTTCACTGAGCGTCATGATATAAATGCAGATACAGTCAATACATAATCATTTTCATGGACTTAATGATTTGCTTTTAACTAACATTTTCCATCCCTCACAGCTTGGACTGATTCCCCAGATTGCTTCTGTACGCAATCTATGCACAGAAATGGAATTAGAAGAGTATGAATATTATAACTGCATTCAGATTGCTTCAGAAATTGGAACAGAAATTCTACCGGATGTGTGCGAGAGGCTTATTTTTAGTATGTCTGCTCGCATACACAATGGAGCTCTCAGTAAGTGTCTGTTCCGTCTAGTGCATATATGCAGATAACTGCTGTGACAAGACTTTTCTATATTTTAGTAGTGAATTTATAATCATGAGCTTCATGGTACGAACAGTTTGCATTCACTATGTCTAGTATTCCGTCATCCATACCTGAAAGGAAGAGAACCTTTCAACATTCCAGTAAAAAGTGCATTCCGATCTGATACTGACCCCGAAGGCAGACATTCTCAAGAATATTATCCTGGGCACTACAAACCAAATGAAATATTACCTTAGGCAATGAAAGTTACAGTGAATGAGGTTCAGTCACCACAGAACTGATAAAATAATAACTGTCATTCATCTCTCTAATTATAGTTTGCTGTAAATAAACCTTAGCTAGATATGAGATAGATTGATGATAGATAGGCAGAGATAGATAGATAGATAGATAGATAGATAGATAGATAGATAGATAGATATTGGAGAGATAGATGATAGATAGATAGATAGATAGATAGATAGATAGATAGATAGATAGATAGATATTGGAGAGATAGATGATAGATAGATAGATAGATAGATAGATAGATAGATAGATATCGAAGAGATAGATAGATAGATAGATAGATAGATAGATAGATAGATAATAGATATTGGAGAGATAGATAGATAGATAGATAGATAGATAGATAGATAGGTAGGATACAGATATCCAAAGGGGCAGGGTCCTTGGTGGATCAATTCCATTCCTTCTTTTCAGTGATCAGTAGGGGTTTCAGCAACGCCACCAATCAAAACTTTTCACTATGACATGTCTAAAGTTTATATGTATTAAAACGCAGTAAGTACCTCCACATGAATATATTTTATTTCACTCACTTATATAGTGCCAACATATTCTGCAGACCTGTACTTAGATTATCAATGCACATAGTCCCTATTGGGGCTCCCATACTAAATTCCAGCTGTCAAATTTTTTTTGGTTTGTAGAAGAAACTGAAGTACCCAGAGAAAACCCACACAAACACAGGGAGAACATTAACCGTTAGGATACCAAAAATCCCAGTGCTGTACTGCTACGGAGCTCTGATCGGCTCCTGCGCCCGCCTAATCAGCTGCAGGGGTCCGGCAGTGACTGATAGCCGGACCCCTGCTGTATGCACCAGCATCAGAGAAAACACCCATACCGGTGCATTAACCCTTACACTGCACGTGCGGCATCCTGAAGGGTTGCGATCTCCATCGGGTCCCCACGCTGCTGTGACGGGAACCCGATGGTAGGGAAGACAGCCCGATGCCTTCCTTAGGATCTCACAGGCAGGAAGCTGTAAGTGTATTACAGTGAGTAATACACTTAACAGCCAATGCATTACAATAAGATGTATTGTAATGCATTGTAAAGGGGATCAGACCCCAAAAGTTGAAGTCCCAGAGTGGGCCAAAAAATAAAGTGCAAAAAAAGTTAAAAAAATAAAGTTTTACCAAAAATAAATAAATGTTTCAAGTAAAAAAAAAAAAAAAAAAGCGTCCTTTTCCCAAAATAAAGTAAGAGAATTGTAAAAAATAGGGAAAAACAGAAAAGTAGACATATTAGGTATCTGCATGTCCGTATAGACCGGCTCTATAAAAATATCACATGATCCACCCAGTCAGGTGAACACGGTAAAAAAATAAAAATAAAAACAGTGTCAAAAAAGCCATTTTCTGGTCACCTTGCCTCACAAAAAGTGTAATACCAAGCGTTCAAAAAAGCATATTTAGCCCAAAATGGTACCAATCAAACCGTCATCTCATCCCACAAAAAATGAGAGGCTACCTAAGACAATCGGCCAAAAAATAAAAGAATATGGCTCTCAGAATATGGCAACAGAAAAACAAGATTTTATTGTATACAAAAAGGCTTTCACTGTGTAAAACCTAACAAAAATAAAAATGGGTACATATTGGGTATCGCCACGTCCATAACAATCTGCTTTATAAAAATAACACATGATATGACATGATATGCCCCTCAGGTGAATGCTGTAAAAATTTTTATTTAAAAAACTATGCCAAAACAGCTATTTTTTTTCAACATTCCTCACAAAACGTGTAATACCAAGCAATCAAAAAGTCTTATGTACCCTAAAATGGTACCAATGAAAACGCAACTTCATCCCACAAAAATGAGCACCCACATAAGACAATCACTTAAAAAATAAAAACCAATGGCACCCGTAAACCAATCCATCAAAATCTGCGCTGCAAAAGCCATATGGTGCCCCTTCCGTTCTGAATCCTGCCATGTGCCCCTACAGCAGTTTACCACTACATATGGGGTGTTGCCGTATTCAGAAGAAAATGGATAACAAATTTTCTCCTGTAACCCCTTATGAAAATGAAAGTTTAGGGCTAAAGCAACATTTTATTGGAAGAAATGAAACTTCTCATTTTCACAGCCAAGTGTTTCCAAACTCCATAAAATTCTTAGGTAGTCAAAGTGGTCAGTACCCCCCTTAATATATTCTTTAAGGGGTGTTGTTTCCAAAATGGGGTCATTTTTTGAGGGTTTCCACTCTAGGGGTATGTCAGGGTCTCTTCAAATACAAAACAGTGCATAAAAAACATTCTAGCAAAATCTGCTTCCAAAATCCATATGGTGCTGCTTTCCTTCTGGCCACGTGCCCATAGAGCAGTTTACCACCACATATGGTTTATTTCTGTAAACTGCAGAATCAAAGTAATGTATATTGAGGTTTATTTTCCTGTTAACCCTTGCTGTGTTGCAAGAAAAAAATTCTTAATAATTCTTTATGAATAATTTACCAAAAAAGTGACATTTTGAAATTTCACCTCCATTTTCCTTTAATTCTTGTGGAACACCTTAAGGGTTAACAAAGTTTGTAACATCATTTTTTTTTTAGAATTTGAGGGGTGTAGTTTCTAAAATGGGGTCATTTATACGTGGTTTCCATTAGGTAAGCCTCTCAAAATCACTCTATAACTGCATTGGTGCTTAAAAAAAATGGTTTGGGAAATTTTGTTGAAAAAATTGCTTCTAAACTTCTAAGCCTTCTAATGCCCTAAAAAAATAAAATGACATTTACAAAATGATGCAAACAAGTAGACATATGGGGAATGTTAAGTAATAAATATTTATTACTTACTCGCAATTTTCAAAAATTCCATTTATTAAAAATGGAATTTTTGAAAATTGCGAATTTTTTAAACTTTTTGGTAAATTTTGGATTTTTCATAAATAAAGGTGAAATATATTGACTCAAATTTATGACTGTCATTAAGTACAATGTGTCACGAGAAAACAATCTCAGAATGGCTTGGATAAGTAAAAACGTTCCAAAGTTATTACCACATAAAGTGACACATGTCAGGGTTGCAAAAATAGGCCTGGGATTTAGGGTGAAAAGTGGCTCGGTACTGAAAGGGTTAAAACCCCTTGTAGATGTTGTCCTTGGTTGGATTCAAACTTTTCACTTGTTTATTTACACCAAGCTATATAAGATGTCAATGGAGGGGTATTTACTTACTTGCTTTACTTCATGTAGCATTGTAAATTGTACTTATCTTTGGCCAAATTGCATTTTACAATTGGTGTTTCTTGAAAGTTCTCAACCATTTGTCTTCTACAGTCTTCAAGTTTCACTGACTCTGCAGAAAGAGGTTTGTGTTCTCAGTAGAAAGATGGGATGAAGCTGCAAGCAGACTCCTCTAGCAGTGCCCTATCTATCTAAGAACAAAAAACAAAGAACAAAAAATTAAAGCAGTCGAAATCCAACTTCTTTGTCCTTATGTCCTCCGACATCTGAAATTCATCTACTGTGTATGGCCAGCTTGAAAGTAGTTGTCCATCCTAAGAGCCCATAAAGCTTATGGCCCTAATGTGTGCCCCATAAAGAAAATAAAAAAAAACAAACTCACTTCTCCATATTCCTGCCGTACCCTGCTCTCAGCTGCTCCCATGCCCCGTTCAAGCAAATGAAATATCTGAGACCTGTGACTGGAGCGTTCACAGAACCAACCCACTTCCTGGTTTGGCAGGCAGCGGCACGGGCATGGCAGGACCATGGACAGGTGAGTATGTTTTTTTCAGGACCCAAGCCCTCTCCACCTTGATTGACAGGGCTATGCGTGATGATGTTTTCAATTTGTGGCCCTGTCAATCAAAATGGAGAAGGTGGCAGTAACAGAAAAAGAGGAGCCTCGAGATGTAATGACAATGCCCCCGTTGCTCCTAGAGGCTCATTTGCATATACTAAAACATCATTTCTCTCAGCAATATGGGCACATATGAATATGAGACCAACACAGATGCCTCCAGCTGACAAGCGCACATGTAACAGGTCAGCCGGTTTCATAGGTACAAATCTGCTGACAGATGCCCTTTAAACACTTATCAATTTGATGTAAATTAGGTTTTAATGAGTGTTCATGAGCTGTCAGGAGTGCAGAGATAAGGGCTACAAATCGAGCTGTCAGAGCAACTCTCTGCAGAAGAGTCTACATTGTCAGTGAAACCCTGAAAGCTACAGAAGATATATGGTAGAACATTTTAAAAATGTCACAAAATTAAACCAATTCTTGAATAATTAAAAAAGAGCACCCTCAAAAATCTAGTTAAAGGATTCACTCTACGTCTTGATGAAACTGCTTGGCGATCTGCAGACTAAGTCATATTTTTGCTTTGTGGATTGTTAACCATGTAGTTGATGCAGACTTAAGCCTCATTCAAGCGTCCGTGTCCGTGCTCAAATCCGTGAGCAGGTGGTCAGTGATGCATCCGTGAAGCTGTCCGTAAAGGATCCGTGTTGGGTCCGTGGGTCTGTTTTCTGCTGTCTGTGTTGCATCCGTGTTTCACTGTCACTGAACAGCTGAAAAATAATTTTCAAAGCATCTCTTCTTAATGATATGTTGCATCTGTGAATTTCATGGACCCATAGACTATAATGGGCATGATGGATCCGTGAACATGGACAAAATAGAACATGCATCCGTGCTAAAAACACTGTCCCACGGACCGTGCTAAAACACTGATGTCTGAATACACACATTAAAATGAATGGGGGCATGTGCTGTCCATGGAGAATGCGTACAGCACATGTCCGTGAAACACTGACGTGTGAATGAGGCTTTATATGTCCCTTGTATTGGTATATTTCTCTTTATAGCCTCTATTAATTGTAGAATAGAAAATAACAGAAACATTATATCCATTTCTTGCAGAATGTACTTGTAATCCAGCTGGATCTTTAAGTTCTACCTGCACTAAGATTGGAGGACGATGTCATTGTAAACCTAATGTGGTTGGAGGCTGCTGTGACCGGTGTGCCGTGGGCAGTTACGATTTTGGCCCAACTGGTTGCCGAGGTAGGAAAATCACAGGATATTCTGAGGGCACATGTTGTGGATTATTGGAAACATCTTGTTTGAAAACAATAGATATAATGTTTGATGTATCAACAACCAAAGAAAAATGGTTTTCCTTTTCTGTTTCTTTTCATAGAATGTGACTGTGATAGCAAAGGATCAATTAGTACCCTATGTGACCAGGTTAGTGGACAGTGTGCCTGCCGCAGAGACATTCAAGGACGTCGCTGTGATAGCTGTTTGCCTGGATATTATGGATTTCCAAACTGCCGACCCTGTCAGTGCAATGGCAATTCAGAGACATGTGATCCATTTACTGGTGCTTGTAAAGGCTGCAAGGGATTTACCAATGGGACCAACTGTGAACGGTGAGGAAACATGGAGGGGTTTCATTACATTCATTCTACTGTTCCTTGAAATTTATACAGTTTACTAATATATTACGTACATGTTTAAGAAAATCTGTGCTTTTAGAAGGTAAAGAGGTTTTCTGGGAATTCAGTATTGATGGTCTACCCTCAGAATAGGTCATCACAGTCTAATTGGTGGGGGTGAGAGATGCGGCCTCTTCCTAGGTCAGTGACATCACATTCATTGGTCACATGGCCTATGTGCAGCTCAGTCTCATTCAAGTGAATGGACCTGCTATGCTAAGAACAGTCGTGTATGAAGCTGTGCTTGGTATGCTGTGAAGAGGCCACAGCACCCGCCATAGCTCCGTGAGCTCTTCAAACAGAGGACGGACCCCCACCCATCAGATATTGATAACCTATCTTGAGGAGGCAAGCAGTTTCCATCAATTTTTTACTTCTATAAAACAACTTTAATAGCATTATTCTCAGTTGATGTTCACAGCATGAAAATAACTCTTCTCATATGTGAGATCCGCTGGTTGTGTTAGGTCATGTTCACAGAAAGAGCTAATATTTTTCCTGCAATGCATTTGAATGCATCTGAAATCTAGCACCATGGCCGGCTCCAGCTACACACTAAGGATAACACATTTTAACAACAGATACAATCGACACTGAGGGACCAAGACAGTCATAAACATAATATCAGCAAATGTTTGAAGATTGTGCAGGAAATTATGTACAACTAGCAGTTATTGTACCGTAAGAGTGGAGAAGATGATGATGATAGCATGCAGAGTTATTGTACCTGTTATAGACATAAGAGATGGCTGTTAGATACATGCCATGTTTAATTGCATGACAATTAGCTATGAAGACACTTTGTGATAGATGACCCCACACTTTAGTGACTTCACAACCCCCAATCCAGTGACTAGTCAAGATCGTGCTCTTAGACCAGGCCCAGCAGCCGCTCCATCCGTTTCCTACAGTGTCTCTTTATATAATGTCATTGTATAATACTGTTAAGGGGGCCCTGACAATAAAATCTGTTAGTCCTTCTCCTGGGTGGGCCCTTCTGTGTATGGACCCCCTTATTGAAGACAAATAAAAGTGAATTTTTAAATACATTAAAGGCAAATGGAAAGAAGGCGCCTAATGGTCTATGATCAACAGTAATCTTCTGAGTTTGGACCCCAAAGCAGCCGCTTCCCCTGCTTCCCCTATAGCTAGCCACCTGCAACTAGTACATAACCTCTTTTCATGGCACTGCACACACTAACCATTTTATCAAGTACTAATAAATTACCAGCAACGATCTCAGATTATACTCTGCTGGACCTCCGATGTTCTTCCTGAGGCCTACTAGAGGAATCTAAAGCAGCTTAGCAATATTATAAAGAATTAAGTTATGTTAAATATTGTTTTTATATTTTTTAAGGTTTTTATAATGATTTATATTCTTTACATGATAGGTGCCTTGATCATTATTATGGCAATCCAATAACAGGACAACCATGTCGCCCATGCATGTGTCCAGGATCTCCTACAAGTGATCAGTATTTTGCATATTCTTGTCAACAAGACAGTGAAACTATGGAGATGACGTGCAACTGTCTTGAAGGTTATACAGGTAACTTCCAATGAAAATGGAAATCTGTAGTCTAATATAATGTAGAATTCAAATGCAGGGTACATTGAAGCACAAATACATCTGTATCACGAGAAATTAATAATGGGAAATACTAAGAAGAAACCTGAAACTCGATATCACAAGGGTAATAAAATAAACATATACCCTAATATTGGATAAAATACAGTACAGACCAAATGTTTGGACACACCTTCTCATTCAAAGAGTTTTCTGTATTTTCATGACTATGAAAATTGTAGATTCACACTGAATGCATCAAAACTATGAATTAAGACATGTGGAATTATATACTTAACAAAAAAGTGTTAAACAACTGAAAATATGTCTTATATTCTAGGTTCTTCAAAGTAGCCACCTTTTGCTTTGATTACTGCTTTGCACACTCTTGGCATTCTCTTGATGAGCTTCAAGAGGTAGTCACCTGAAATGGTATTCCAACAGTCTTGAGGGAGTTCCCAGAGATGCTTTGTACTTGTTGGCCCTTTTGCCTTCACTTTGCGGTCCAGCTCACCCCAAACCATCTCGATTGGGTTCAGATCTGGTGACTGTGGAGGCCAGGTCATCTGGCGTAGCACCCCATCACTCTCCTTCTTGGTCAAATAGCCCTTACACGGCCTGGAGGTGTGTTTGGGGTCATTGTCCTGTTGATAAATAAATGATGGTCCAACTAAACGCAAACCGGATGGAATAGCATGCTGCTGCAAGATGCTGTGGTAGCCATGCTGGTTCAGTATGCCTTCAATTTTGAATAAATTGCCAACAGTGCCACCAGCAAAGCACCCCTACACCATCACACCTCCTCCTCCATGCTTCACGGTGGGAACCAGGCATGTAGAGTCCATCTGTTCACCTTTTCTGCGTTGCACAAAGACACAAGTGGTTGGAACCAAAGATCTCAAATTTGGACTCATCAGACCAAAGCACAGATTTCCACTGGTCTAATGTCCATTCTTTGTGTTCTTTAGCCCAAACAAGTCTCTTCTGCTTGTTGCGTGTCCTTAGCAGTGGTTTCCTAGCAGCTATTTTACCATGAAGGCCTGCTGCACACAGTCTCCTCTTAACAGTTGTTGCAGAGATGTGTCTGCTGCTAGAACTCTGTGTGGCATTGACCTGGTCTTTAATCTGAGCTGCTGTTAACCTGCGATTTCTGAGGCTAGTGACTCGGATGAACTTATCCTCCGCAGCAAAGGTGACTCTTGGTCTTCCTTTCCTGGGGCGGTCCTCATGTGAGCCAATTTCTTTGTAGCGCTTGAGGGTTTTTGCGACTGTTCTTGGGGACACTTTCAAAGTTTTCCCAATTTTTCAGACTGACTGACCTTCATTTCTTAAAGTAATGATGGCCACTCGTTTTTCTTTACTTAGCTGCTTTTTTCTTGCCATAATACAAAATCTAACAGTCTATTCAGTAGGACTATCAGCTGTGTATCCACCTGACTTCTGCCCAACACAACTCATGGTCCCAACCCCATTTATAAGGCATGAAATCCCACTTATTAAACCTGACAGGGCACACCTGTGAAGTGAAAACCTTTTCAGGTGACTACCTCTTGAAGCTCATCAAGAGAATGCCAAGAGTGTGCAAAGCAGTAATCAAAGCAAAAGGTGGCTACTTTGAAGAACCTAGAATATAAGACATATTTTCAGTTGTTTCACACTTTTTTGTTTATATAATTCCTCGTGTTAATTCATAGTTTTGATGCCTTCAGTGTGAATCTACAATTTTCATAGTCATGAAAATACAGAAAACTCTTTGAATGAGAAGGTGTGTCCAAACTTTTGGTCTGTACTGTATATGTAATAGATAATACTTCATAAGACAGTGGATGGATTTAGAGATCACAGTAACTGACAGGTTTTTCTTACACCAAGATGTAAAAACAATTATGAAATATGAAATAAAGAACAAAATATAAAACCAGCATTTACTCATTTGTTTGTGACTGGTTGCACATTTATACAGGCCAGTTATTGGGAACAAGTGTTCATTTGCAAGTTTGTTCCTAATAATTGGCCCAATCATATGAACTTGTAAAGGGCCCTTTCTATCCCCTTTATTCAGAAAGAAATGTAAACCAACGGGTTGTCCAGATGATGGTCTCCTCTTTTTCCTGAAATAACACCACTCTTATCTAGTATCTTATCTATAGTTCACATGCCTGATAGCAAACTTATCTGATTTAAAGGTTGCCTGGTAATATATGGTATATAATGGGCACTGTGAAAATGAAAATCAGCAGACAGAGCAGTTGATTAGTAAATCAAAGAATTTTGGATTTTTTCTGTAGCTATAAATAGTCACTGTTGTATCAATTACTTTTGAATCAATAGTATAGGTGAATATAATATATCTGATCAGAGAAAAATGTTTCTCCCCACTCCCTCCTAAACTAATTGCCTGACAGGCAAGATGGGTAAGCTCATTGTTCATGTAAGTCCATGGTTAGAGGAGGCCGTTTAAGCTGGTGAAATGATGCCAGTATATATTGCATTTATGTATTTCACTGAAAGTTGTACTTCATTCCGTATCACCTTTCTTAGGAAAGAACTGTAATGAATGTCCGGATGGCTTTTATGGAAATGTGGAAGAAGGGAAAAAGTGCTCACCATGTCAGTGCAATAACAACATTGATGTGAAAGATCCTGACTCATGTGATAAGATTACAGGAGAGTGCATGAAGTGTATGAATAACACATATGGTCCCAATTGTGAGTCCTGTCTACCTGGTTACTTTGGATCAGGACTTCATCAAAACTGTTCAAGTAAGCTTATCGTAAAATATGGTTCCTGGTTTTCTAGTTCTGTTAGGCTCTTATGTGTTAGATATGTGTAATTCCCCAGAGTCTTGTCTTAATGAATTTCCCAGAGTCGTGGATAGAGTGTGCGACAAATGGTTCAGGTTTCAGTTGTTCACAAAATCGCAGTTCACTTTCTTTGCCATATCTGGCATTTTCAAGTATTTTCAACACCAAGTGTTTGCAATCTTTTTATTGGTCAACTATTTTATCTTCATGATCAATAAAGACGTGGAAAATACAAGTGATTATTAAGTAACCTTTCTGTTACCTAATGACAGAAGATAACAGCACCTATCATTAAAGAACAATTTACTAACCAAATGATACTTTGAACATGCGGTACTGTGGGAAAGAAGATGATCAAAGAGAGTAAGTCTTCAGTACACGTCTGTACAGACAGCTTTTGTGATCACCATCTGTACTCTAAAATAAATCACCATCATGTGGAAAATAGTAATCATTGTAGAATTACATTAATTCACTCACTCACACTCTTGTTGTAAGTAGCTATTTCCATTACAACAACCACCTCATCTCTTCATTCGAGTTGGTCTTTCATTTTCACGTTGCAATGAAGAGAAATCTATAAAACTCCTGACTTAATTTAATGAAATAAAACTAGGGACAATAGAAGAAAAGAATGCCTTGGATATTCTGCGTGCAAGTAAGAAACAGTACTCAATGTCAGGCAGCATCTGAAAAAGCATATACAGTTTTAGGATGTAAGAGATAAAAACCTGTGATCCCAGTGTAATATTACCCATTTATAAAACCCTTTGAAGGCAACATCCTCAATATGGGACACTGTTTGGGGCTCCACATACTAAAAAGGATATGGGAGAACTAGAAAGGGTTCAGAATCGATGATCAGATTATTAACTGGAGTGGAAGGTCTGTCTTTTAAGGAGAGCTTGGAGTGTTCTCATTTATGTGTATAAATACATGTGTGGTCAGTACAAAGAACTGGCACAGAATTTATTCATTCCAAGAACAAAGGATCAGGGACATTCATTATGCGTGAAGGAAAGGAGATTTAGAAATCAATAGAAGAAAGGATTCTCTACAGTTAAAGAGTGATCAAACTATGGGATGCTCTACCCCAAGAGGTAGTAATGGCAAAGACTATGTCAGCATTTAAAAAAAAAGGTTAGATGCTTATCTAATAGCAAATGATGCTGTATAATTGATTGAGAAATCCTGAACTTGTGCCGTAGACCTGTGTATATTTTCAACTCATGTAACTAAGTTTTTTTTCCTACCAAAGACATTCAAGGTATATCTACAGGGCATGCCTTGACTGTATCACAGATAGAGGACTTCACCTATTTGGATACCTGGGATCCCCTGATCACTATTTTACTAGATATCAAGGCCACCAGCCATTACATTCAGGTGGAAATTGAACGGAGAGGTAGCTACATGTCTGCAGCTCTCTCCATTCAAGTATATTGGAGTTCTAGAACCAACCAAGCTTGCTCCGGATATTCCAAAAGTTAATTTTGTAGGAATCATAGGAATAACTATTATCATGACATACGTTTCATAGGATTTGCATATGCCACTTCTGTTTCTTATATGACAGAGAAGACATGATCTGATGACGCATTATTTTAATAATGTAATTTTTTTCTCCAAGGTTGCATTTGCAATCCAAAAGGAACAAATGCTGAGAATTGTTCAATTTATGAGGAAGTTGGAGAATGTGTCTGTGACAGGACTACGGGACAGTGTCCATGCTTGCCTAACGTGGTTGGCATTAGCTGTGATAAATGTGCTTCTGGATACTGGGGCTTAAGTACCGCAAAAGGATGTCAACCCTGTAACTGTTCCCTCAATAATTCCTATGGAAACCATTGCAATCAGGTGTGAAAGATTCTGAGTCTGACATGCATTTCTCTGCATAAAATACTCTACGTATATGTCCCACAAAATATGTAGTATCCACATACTAATGTAGATGCAGGGGTGTAGGTATAGGAGGTGCAGAGGTAGCAGTCGCTACCAGGCCCAGGAGCCTGAGGGGGCCCAAAGACCCTTGTGCTGCATAAGAAGACAATGGTATTATAGAAAGTGCATGCTGGTCAAGTTACACCTCTGGGTGGAGCGAATGGGGGAGTGCCATTTCAATTTTTGCCTCAGGCAGCATAAAGGCTATGTGCTTCTCCATCCCTGGCCACAAAGCATTGCAGGAAGGGGGGCCCAAGCTGAACTCTTGCACCAGGGCCCATGAGCCTTTAGCTCCTCCCCTGTGTAGATGTCTTAGGCTGGGTTTCCATTTTCAGATTTTTGATGTACGGTAATTCTTGAAGACAAAGCCAAGAGTGAATCATAGGTGGAGGACATGCATAAAAGAAAGACTATGTCATATTCTCTTTTTTATTCTACTCCTGGCTTTGGCTTCAAAAATAGCATTATAAATCTGTGATATGTGTAGACTTGGCGAATATAATGGACTAAATAAGTTATTAGCTATTTCTGATAAACAAACCAAGGAGATTTTTGGTGGTGACAGAAAAGACTAAGGTATTTTCTAACAACACACTTGCATATCCACTAGATATTCCATAAATATCTTTTTGGATGGGACCAGACTTGTGTGATTTCAACAGCAGATCTCTGGAAATAATGGCTGACAGTGGATATATTTAATTAAAGTCTGTTATGGGAGAACTTCATAAATGATCTACTGTTTCTACCTAAGTTAAATGTTGCTTTTGCTGTTTAGTTTACAGGTCAGTGTCTATGTAAACCAAAATACAAAGGAAGGAAATGTGACCAATGTGAAGAAAATCACTATGGAAATCCAGCAGTTCAATGTATACGTAAGTGTAAATGAATCAAGTTTTGGGTACGGCTACACAGTCAGGTTTCCAGAGGCAGTTTCTTAAAGGAAATGTGTCACAAAAAATGTTTTCTGCCATATAGTAACACCTATCCTTTTTAATGTTCTGGTTGCATATTTATTTATGCTTTGTGGCAGCCCCATGGTCCATAGACACACTGGTCAGGAGGGGACCTCATTGACTTCTATGGGAGAGTTTTCTAGGAAGAGTTTTAAAGAATAGATAAGCTTTGACAATCACCTATTCGGAATGGTGTCTGATCTGCCATTCCAATCCTGCCCATAATATCACCTCTGTGTACAGGTAACTGCAGTAAAGTGATTTGTACAGACCAAGAAGTGGTGCCTATTATTAGGCTTAGCGGCTAGAGGGAAACTGCAGGATTTCATGGTTTTTGTTTAAATATAGATATTGACATGGAAAATAATTCAAAATAACATCATCAAAATTATTTAAGAATATATTAAACATACAAGTAAAACCATGGTTTAAACAATAGGTCATTTTCTGATGACACATTTCCTTGAATTCACTCCTAGTTTTGGCTTCCAAAACTGCATCAGGAGATCTGACTGCACGGCCTTACACTTTGTCAGTCTGTACACCGAGCATCAGGAGGTCCATGTGGGTTATTGCCTTCTTCTCACAGATATAATTTTAATGCTTGTACCGTAAATTATACAAATTTGCTTCCTTCATCTGTGAAATAATAATAATTATAATAATAATAATACCAATGAAAGAATAATATTCAGGATAGGTTGTAGAATTTAGAAGTCACATAGAAGTCTACTATGACTAACCCATTGAGACGTCTCTGCCCTCATTTTAATGCCAGCTTAGTGTAGACGTAAAAACTATAGTAATTACACTGTACGCATTTTCAGATGGCTCAAGACTCAATTGGCATTATGTGAGCAGTAGAAAACAGGCAGGCAAGTTTGGCATCAGTTGAAGGGGTTTTCCCATCTTAGTCGTTCATGGCTGAGCTCAGAATGCCCATTCTATATGGTGGCCAGGTGTGGCCGGAGTCACGGAAACAGGTGAGCGGGCTGTGCTACACTGTTTCCATATCTGCCATTTACTTCTATAGGAGTTACAGAAACAGCATACCAAAGTTACCTTGGCTGTTTCTATAACTCCACCAAGGCCACACAAAAAATGTATTGTCTGTAGTGAAGGTCATAATTAAAGAGTATCTGTCACTGCTCCTGACATGTCTGTTTTAATATCTTCATGCATTCCCCATGAAATAATAATTCTGAAATATCTATTCTTGTGGCTCTATGTTGTGCCATTCCTTTATTATTTCTACTAGACGTTATGAATGAATTACTAGCAGCCTGCAGTAAGGGTACAGAGGGGAGGTAACAAGAGGGGGGGTATACCTACACAGTCTGAAAATGGCAGCACTGATTGGATAGAGTGAGTCTGTGCAGGGACACCCCCCCCAACTTGTTACCACCCCTCTGCACTCTTACTGCAGACTGCTAGCAGTTCATTCATAACTTCTAGTAGAAATAATAAAGGAATGGTACAACATAGAGCCATAAGAATAGATGTTCCAGAATTGTTATTACATGGGGAATGCATGAGGCTATTAAAACAGTCATGTCAGGAGTGGTGAAAGGTCCTCTTTAAGATCTGCTTGCTTGAACAAAATGTGAAAATAAACAAAACAAAATTGGAAAAATGCCAAAAACCTATGTGTGAAACCAGCCTTAAGGCATTGATATCTCTAGGGTACGTGGGTGGTGACCTCATAGCACTATGGCTGGGGAACCTATTGCTGATTCTATTATTTAGGTGACTGTGTATATTGCTGTTTTGGGGGATCCTGAAGCAGTTGATGGTAGAATGGAGTCCTCTTAGCACTTAAAGTTTTGCTTTACTGCTTTCACATTCTGTCACGACAGGGAAACAAGGGATAGTGTGCCCTGTCTGAACCCCACCTCTTTCCCTGCCTACTTACAGTAGATGCCCTAGGCGGCAAAACCGTAACTTGGAGACGGTCCCTATGCTGAGTACGTGCACAGGGAAGGGAACACAGGGAAAGATGAACACAGACAGAACAAACACAATAGCAGAATAGTCAGCAAGCCAAGTCAAGAACAGGAGGTCACGTCAAATACCGAGGGGAATCGCAAAAGCGTAGTCTAAGTCCGAAGCCAAAATCCAATATACCAATAATCCAACAGCAAGGTCCAACACACAGCACTGATCTCAGAAGACTAATCACAGGCATCTGAGTGAGGCAGTTGCCATCTTTAAATAGCCCGCCCAGGATCATGTGATGTGGCCAGCATCACATGACCTGAGGCGGAGCAAGCTGTCCAAACAATATGTAAAGTAGCCATGTGGTGTGATCAGCACCACATGGCTAAACCCAAACAGAGAATTAACTCATGAAGTGCTGGCTGACAAGACCAGCACTTCAATTCCCTATTTCTCGTCTCTAGGGGGGCGGAGAGGTCCGGCGATGTCGTGCAGAGGGAGCGCGACGCCAACCTCGCATGACACATTCATCCTTGTTAGTTTATAATGCTCTTAGCAATCATATTTCCTCAATACCACGCTAAATAATTAATCAAAGTGTTGGTAATATAAATTAGTACTAATTATTTAGAAAAAAAATATTTTAAAATGTTTATCTTATATATTACATTTGTTATAACATATTTTGTCTTATTTCAGCCTGTAGGTGTAACTTGGAAGGTACTCAAAAGCCCATGTGTGATAAGGACACTGGTTCATGCAATTGTAAAGCTGGGGTCACTGGACGAAACTGTGACCAGTGTGCTCCTAAATTCAGGCAAGAATTCCCTGCATGTCCACGATGCCATATGTGCTTTGATCAGTATGACACAGAAGTATCAACTCTATCAACTTCTGTCCATGCATTGGTAAGATTAGCAGCAAATATTGGTCCCTCAAGATCACCAGCTGGCTGTGATGTCCAGATGAGCATCCTCCAAGATAAACTTTCTGCTATTGAGAAAATCTTTCGGAGTCCAATTCTGTCACCTGAGAAGTACAATAAAGTGAAGAAATACTATGACAGCATACGGTAATCCCTTCCTGTTCTTTCACATGAATTATCTAGTTACACTTAAAGGGGTGGACCACTTTCTGGTTACTGTTGATCAATTTGTTTGTGAGATGATAATGTGGCACTTACTAATTTAGTCTTTGTTGAAATTCTGTGCCATTTTCTATATTTTATAAGATATGCTTACTTGTTTACAAAGTCTTTTGTGCTGTCCACACAGAGGTCCTGTCCATAAAATGGCTGCTGATCGAGGGTCATATGGCCAGTCAAATCACCTCCATGTGTAAACTCCCAACAGAACAAGTACAGGTGGCAAGTGCAGTGTATTTGAATGGAGGAGACATCACACAGACATCAGCGGCCATCTTATGGACAAGACATCTGTGTGGACAGCACAAAAGACTTTGTAAGCATATGTTGTAAAATATAGAAAATAGTGGAGAATTTAAACAAAGGCTATATTAGTAAGTGCCATATAATCATCTCACTAACACATCGGTCAACACTAACCAGAAAGTGGTCAATCCCTTTAATGGACATGCACATGCCTACCATCAATCTTAGAACCCAGTTAGCCAGTGCACAGAATGCACTACACTACCTTGCAAAATGCAATGAAAAAGTGATGGGAAGAAACCCAACCTCAGTGTAAAAAGATTGGTCTACATTATCCCACAGGGCAGCCTCAAGCATAAATTATTAGCAATATTCATGATTTTATAATAGTTTTTCAGCAAGTCACTTGCCTCCAGCATTCCTTATATTTTATAAAGCACTACAGAACTGAATAGTAAAATAAGTCATATTACACTAAGGTGAGCCCACTGTGAAAATCATGTTGAAATAAAATAGGCAGGCTGCCATTCTTTGTACTAAGTTGTTCTATTTTGCATATGTTACAGCCAAAAAATGGATAAAATAAAGGTTCCAGATTTAGGAAAATTCAATGAAATTGCAGAAATGAATAAAACTATTTCAGATATGGGGAAAGAGATTGACAATTTATTCAAAGAGCTTAACAAAATAAAGAAAAAGAAAGAAAAAGAAAACATCATCAATGTTAAAGGTAAGGAATGCAGATCACAGCATCTCTCTAAGGGCTCTTTCACACGAGCGGATGCCATCCGTGGAATCCGCTGCGTGTAAGAGAGCCAAGCCCCGTTCCGGACAGCAGAGGCACGGAGCATTAACATGATTGAAAATGCTCCGTGCCTCTCTGTGATCTTTTTACTACAAAACCACTGTGAGATAAAGTTGTCACTGTGATTTTGTAGTAAAAAGATCACAGAGAGGCACGGAGCATTATTAATCATTTTAATACCCCGTGTCTCTGCTGTTCTGCACGGGGCATGACACTATTTTACGCAGCGTATTTCTCATATGGCATCCGCTCGTGTGAAAGAGCCCTAAAGGTGGCCAAACACATTAGATAGAAGATGATGGTTGAGGACAACCTACTGGACACAATGTAGTCCATATTGGCTCTTACAGTCGTTAAAACTGGCCACACATGTTCGGTGGCACCCAGTGAAGGAGAGATCATTCATGGACTAGCGACAATCAGATCAAAATTCCAAACCAGATCAACTACTGTTCAGACATTAAAGGTAACCAGGTCATCAGTTGCCATTCTTTGTTAAATTTATTCCAATGAATGGTTGTTTGGTTGAATTCATCAATTTTTATCAACTTTAGACTAATGTGAATGATCATTCCTTTTTATGTTCTATATTGCAACCATATTTTAGAAATCATAACAAGCTGTTTGATACACGAGTCAATACTTTATATATCATTACATTTAATAGTCAATAAGGAGCAGCCAGTTCTACACTGCAGTATGTAAATGATCAAAATTACTTCTGCCATGACTGTAAATTAAAGGGAATGTGTTGGCAGAAAATGACTTAGAGGGGATTTATCATTTGCAGTGTTTTTGTGTCAGTTTTCAGCCTTTTTTTGGTTTGTGCTGGTGCCTAATTTATGGAATGGCGCACAATAATAATGAACATAACAATAACAATTTGTCACCAAAAAAGAAATGTACTATTAATGATAAATGCCACCTTTAGCGTTTAACCTAGTACTAGTACTAGTATGTCATGGCCGGAAGTGACTTGTGGACCTTTGACGTACTAGTATTTCATGCTGATCAGGCGGGCACCAGAGCGGTGCACACCAGATCAGTGCAGAGGCCCGGCTTTCAGTCACCAGAATCGCTGTAAAAGCCAATGCCGGCGGATTAACCCCTTGTATGTCGCAATCAACACTGACTGCGGCATATGGGAGGATCACAGAGGAAGGGAGCTCCCTCTGCCTCTCCATTAGCCCCCCGAGCAGCAGTGACAACGGGCCGATGGCTGCCAACCCCAGGCATGTGCAGGCCTCGCTAAGGCCTCAGGGTCTGCCATGTACAGAAGCCTCTGAGACCCAGCCCCCAGGCTGGATCTCACAGGCACATTGTCAGTGTGAAACTGACAGTTTCAGTGTAGTACAATACAGCATTTACTGTACTACATTGAAACAGGGATTAGACCCTGAAATGATGAAGTCCCTGTACCGGGCCAAAAATAAAAAGTGAAAAAACAGTAAAAAAAAAACACGTGCTTTATAAAAAAAAACAAAAAACTTTACAGTAAAAAAAAGTGTCATTTTCTCTTCATCAATTGATTAAAAAAAAAAAATTTAACAAAAATGATATTAGATATTGTCGCATCCGTAACATGCGGCTCTATAAAAATATTTCTGCACTTGCAGCAATAGAAAATGCCCCTGGGCACTTGCAGCAATAGAGAATGCCTCTGGGCACTCGCAAGCTCATTAACATATCGCGTCAAGGTTAATTTTTTCAGCATCACAGCCACAGACAATAGAAGCAAAGGTACTGTATCATTTGTGAACCGTGTATATGAACTACGATTCACAATGCAATTTAAGCAGTTTGAGTAGGGAAAATTAGCTGACTGACTCCCTTTAACCCTTTCAACATCGGGTGATTTTCAGTTTTTTTTTTTGTATTAATTTTTTACCCCTAGCCCTCCCAAAGCCATTACATTTTTATTTTTTCAATCACATAACCATATGAGAGCTTATTTTTTGCGGGACAAGATGCACTTTCTAATGGCACCATTTACAGTTCCATACAATGTGATGGGAAGCGGGAAAAATGGGGTGGAATTATAAAAAAACACACCATTCTGCTACAGTTTTATGGGTGGTGTTTTTTTTACACCATTTCCTATGCGGTAAAACTAACCTGTTACTTTCATTCTCTGGGTCACTAGGATTACAACGATACCACATATGTATAGTTTTTCTTGCATTTTAATACTGAAAAAAATGTAAAACTTTGGTAAAAACTAATTTTTCCTTTGTATTGCCATATTGTGACCCCCATAACTTTTTTTTTTTTTGTGTCTGGAGCTGTGTGTGGGCTCATTTTCTGTAGATCAGTGTATATTTATTTTAACTTTGGGGAAAAGGAGGTCATTTGAATTTTTATATTTTTTATGTTTTTTTTAATATTTTAAAAAACTTTTTTTACACTGTTCCCTGATGCAACTATAACAAGCAATCATCAGATTGCATCTCTAATAGACTCCAATGCATTATCATTGGAGTCTATTAGAATTACATTAATGGGGTCATTTATCAAACTAGTGTAAAGTAGAACTGGCTTAGTTGACCATAGCAACCAATCAGATTCCACCTTTCATTTTCCAAAGGAGATGTGAAAATGAAAGATGGAATCTGATTGGTTTCTATGAGCACTTGCATTGTTGTTTTCCGGTATTGAGATCTGGCAGAATACCCAACCGCTGACGTCGGGAAGGGGTTAAAAATCAGTAAACAGTAGATTGTCCATGTATACAACTGACAAATTGGATGATTTTTACTTTCAACAATAGGGTTGGCTGTGCATGTGTTTCCATGACCAGTTTTAATGTGCAGTTGGACTATTATATTTTCTTTTTAGACACTATAACCTTTTTTGTTTTTATTATCAGTGATTCAAACCTAAATGCTAGGAGAAAGACATTAACCATATTGTTAGTAATACATTGACTTATACAGTCATTGTGGCCCTTACATTTATTTAAAGAGAATCATAAATTATAAAGTCTATCCATTTCTTGAATTTATGTTTAGGGAGAACCCACACAACAAGCAATATGGTTGACATTAAATTGGTTGTGTCCCACCTTGCCATTTCTATGGCGAGATTAGATTGAATGCTAGCCCTAAGTGGCAGGGCCCAAGGTACTCTTGCTTTCATAACTGTACAATGTACTATTATACTTACAGATAACATATTTCACTCACAGCAGCAGTAAACTAACAGTGGGTTGCCTATCTATACAGGAGTTTTATCCTCTGCGTTGACTGCTACAGATGGGCAATGCTTGTGTTTAATTTTCAATAACATAATACTGCTAAAATGAAAAACAGTCAAAAATTCCTTAAAAAGAGTTTTCTATTGAGTTAAAAACACCCCTTTCTGACAGAAGTGCCCTTTTAAAATGCTCTATATGAATTGAAGAAGTTCTGTTTATACGGTATTGTTTTTACTAGTATAATTTTCCCATTATTTTAACTGACAAATGCATTAACAATTCAATGACGACAAGACCACCCGTTTCTTTTTCTAAACAGATAGTGAAGAGTCTTTGAAGAAGATCACCAAATACTACAAAGTATCTTTATCTGCAGCGGAGAGCACACGCAATGCTACTCCCATTGTTAAGACAGCAACAAAAACAAGGAAAAACATTTTAAATGCACTGAACGATCTAGACACAAAAGACAAACTAAACTCTGACAAACTGAATAGAATGAAACCACTACAAATAAGCAAAATGAATGAGCTGGTAAGAGTCATTGTTCCAAAATATTTGCATTTGTGCTCTGAGATTGTTCTACAGTACATGCAATACATAATTATTATTCAACTTTTTGGAAGCATCTGCCAGTCATCCCCATTGTCAGTAATGGCTAGTTCAATGCATTTGTCCATTTAGCATAATAAAGTAAAGCCCAAAGGGACTATGGTTTGATCTAAAACAGCTTTATATGTGATAGATCCAAAGAGTTATTTATCTAATACTGACTGCGGCATTCAAACTAATTTGTCACTATGGATGAAATATATCATGCAAGCATGTCTACAATTTTGCAGTAGAGTCCTACCATTAATGTATGTCTCACTATGCCATTTGGCTATGGTTATTTTAAAAATTGTGAAAAACGTATCCTAGAACCATTTCTAGACAGATCTAAGATTGGTTTAAAACTAGCTCAAGATTGACCACTAATAGGATTTGTGTATCTGGCTCCTGTTTCGCCTGTTGCCTTTCAAAGGGAACTACTGGGTGCCAACCATGACATTGATATATTGCTCTTATTTATGGTCATTTAAATAAGTCAACAATGACCAGAATTTTGCAAAAAATTTGGGATTTTCCATTACTTCATTAACAGACTCATATAGAAAAAACTAGTGCTTACAAAATTTGTCAACAAGCTAATGACATCAAATGAATCACATCACTTTTGTCTGTATTGTATGTATCAGACTCATAACAGCAAAAGTCTGGCTGTCCATACACATGAGGCAGCTATCGGCTACACAATACTTTGGTCAACTGCTTGTTGACACCCCTATGAACAAGGACGTGCATCACAGATGAGTGTGCTTATTATTTCAAAAGGTCATATGTAGTAAGATCAGCAGCTGAATGATACAAATATGGCTCTACATATCCCCTGGAGAATCAAAGGTTGACACTTTAAAAATCCAGTCTTTGCCCCCTTGTTTCTTATAACATATTGATGGCTTGTTCCCATAGATGTTAGATTTGCCTACAGATATTTAAAGTAGCCAAACCTTCTATGCAACAGGTTTTGTTGAGCCATACTGAACATTAAGAGAGACCTTTCCCATCTAATGGGACCAAGTGATATGGCTGTTACCTAGAGTTAACTATGAATGGTTTTGAGTCTTGATCCTAGTTACAATGCTACAATGCTTTAGCATCCCTGATGGCCAATAATATCTGAAACTACCATCAGCTAAGCAGCCACGTGCAAGGGGCTCAAGTGTTTAGAGCCACAGGTTACTCCAGAACCACTGGTAGGGGAACAGCTTACATACTAATAATAATACAGAATTGAGAAAAAAATAAAATATTGTAACACATCAACATTTTATAAAACTTCAGTGAAACTTCTTTGAGATGAGCATTGAGAACCCAAAATTACATTGTAAAGTAGTCTTCTAGCATGGTCTTCTCAAAGAAGATGGCCAGTATACATAGTGTATGGTGGAGCTAAAAATCTCCTACAGGATAAGAATGTGTCTTCTCAAAGAGGGGGTCTTTTTTGAAAGGATTCATTGTACTTTTTTGTACATTATTTGGTAAAACTATGCATGTAACATGATTTTAGGAATATCAAACATTTTTTCCAGCTATTTATATATGATGGAGGATCTAGATGTAATTTGTTTACATAGGTTTGTGGAACAGTCTGGGACTTTCCTTGTGATATCGCACCATGTGGAGGAGCTTTATGTCGAGATAGATTTGGAAATAGAAAATGTGGTGGACCAAATTGCAATGGCGCATTGCCACTGGCCAAAGGTGGCTTGAGTAAAGCAAATGAAACAGATGCTAAGCTAAAAAGTGTTGCAGTTCATCTACTTGATGCAGAGAAACAGGTAAATATATAAAGAATTTAGCAAATGTAAAAAATATCTTGTTAGAAGAGAGGGTTGGTGGTATTTAATAGCTCAAAAAGGAAGTTGAAGGTGAATTGCTATGGAGAGCAGAGAAACTGATCGACTCATGTCTTGTTATTGTATTTGGAAAATTGTCTGTTTTGTGGGATGAAAACAAGGAAAAGGAACAAAGGTTGAAAACACACTGTAATCTCTATTGTGAAATGTATATATAATAGGGGCAGACGTAAGATAAGACGTGTGCATCAAGCAAACCAAAGACTACATCTCTTTGAAGATATTCTGTATGATGCTAATTCTGAATGTTGTGTCTAATAATACGTAGGTGGACTGGGATCTTTCAGACTCCACATTAGCATTGTATGCTAAAACAATAAAAGCAGCATATGCATCTTCAGCCATAACACAGGAGCCTTCAGAGCACCAAAATGTTCTTGAGAGTACACCATCAATAGTAAAAGCCTGGACAACCCTTTCACGGGAATGTCCATATGTATAATGAGGGGGTCCTAACTCAGGACCCCTTTTGTTACTTAAATCAGAGATATCTTGTAAAGTATCGCTCCAATGGGCACTATGTAAAACTTGGCTTCCCCTGCAGGGAACATCAATATAGGGCTTCAGCTTTACCCTGTAATTATAGCTGCTTGCCTATAGCAAGAATAGAGGGGCAAGGGATTTCTAAGCAGACCAAAACCAACAATGATTCCTGGTATTAAACAACTGAAAGGAACATTTCTCTTGTTTCTACGCTCTTTGTCATATATTTAAATGTCATTAAATTTGCTGTGATAAAAATGATTTTAACCCTTAAGCATAGTTTAGTTTTTGAACGATTTCTATTCTGGTTTCAGATTGAGAACATCAGGCAATTAGCAGAAGACACAAAGTTAAAAGCTTCACAACTGAACAAAACCCTAAGCAAGGCAATGAGTCGCATAGCAGCCGACAAAAATCGCGCTAAAGAACTTATAAAGAATGTTAAAGATTTTCTTTTGGGTAGGTGCCATTTGGTTATGCATACAGTAAGTGATATGGATTCAGTGAGAGCTATTTGTTTTATTGCTGTATGTTTGTTCGATGGCTACTGGGATACTTGGCATAATTTTACAGTTTAGATCTACTGTATATATAGTCCTGAGTAACTTGGAAATACTTGCATTTTGTGCTGACCTTGAGTTACGTCTTCTTTACCACTTAAAATGCTGCATTCATTGTACAGTGACTGTAGAGGGCATATCCTGCTTTGTTATATTGTGATATATACAAATATATAACCAGACTATAGATTTGCACAGCAACTCTAAATTACATATAGACTTTACATGTAAAATAGTATTTGAAAAGTGCCCATGTTACAAGTTGATGTTACAAGTTGATGTTGGTGATGCACACCAACATTGATTAAAAAATATTTCCTCATGCTTGGTGTTTGTAGTCCTACAATAGGATCCTTAATTATTTCCTAACTGAGGATGACGATGATGATCCCACAGCTGCAGGGTCTGATCCAATATGGTTATTAGATCATTCTCTCTTTGTATTCATCGCATGACCAGGACAGATTTTCAGCCTCTAGAAGTGTGTGCGGGTCTAGAAGAAGTGTTTGATGCCTAACTCCATCCCACCCTACAAATAATTAGTCTGTTCTGCCTTAGGAAATTGAGAAGACTGTTTATCTTAAATATATGGCTAACTTAACCATATTGATAGGTAACATGTTTGTAGCCACTCTAACACTGTCGACAATGTCCATACAGAAGATGTGGAGAAGTAGGAGATTCTACTCCCTAACTCTCTGTAGCATGCTCTCAGAAGCAGCAGCAGTAATGGAGGACATTCTACAGCAGTACTGAGCAGCTTAGATTTGAATCCATCAATGAATTAATGGAGTTGTCTCACCTCAGATATTGGTGGTATATTACTAGGTTATGTTGGGTTAGGTGTGGTTTCCACCTCTGGGACCCCCTCCTATGTCCAGAATGGGATCCCAGAAGTGAAGGGAGAACAGCCACATATGTGCGGTCGCCTCCCATTCCGAAAATTGCCAAGCACACTTGATTGGCCATTTTTGCAACTCCATAGAAGGGAATAGAGAGCTTGTTCAATTTCGGGGCCCCATTCTACAGATCATAAATCACTTAAAAATCAGCAGCAGTGTCTCTATAGTCAGTCTGTCTGCCTGTGCATGTCTCTAGCAGCCATCCCTACTCCATCTGCTCCCCTCTTTATAGATTTCTATGTAATCTGACCCTTCAGTGAGCAAGCAGCCGATTTTCACTGAAGACAGATCTGAGCTGGGAATTAAGAGCTAGTGAAAAGGAGGGGAAGGAACAGATGAGTCTGATAAGATTAGAAGAAGAGACATCTTTTTCTGATAAGAATTTACAAACTTTCTTTCGTTTACATGTACTAGTCATATATGAAAAATAGTGAAACAACTATTTAGATCAGGGACGTCATTCTTGTAGCCTTCCAGCTGTTGCAAAACGACAACTCCCAACATGTCCTGATAACTTTAGGCTGTCTGGGTATGATGGTAGTTGTAGTTTTGCAACAGCTGAAGGGCCATGAGTTTGACACACCTGCTTTAAATGGTGAGAATGGGAATAAATACAAATCACTGGGAGACCAGAGACAGTCAGTGGAAGTGGAAACCAACATATTTATAAGCCTTTCACACCTGGGTCGACCTGTGATCGATTCCAAATTTTGTTTTAGGGCCCTATGATTACTTCTTGCACACCTTGCCAAGACCCCATGGATCAACTGTCAACACTGGGGGAAGTTAGTGTTCAATTCTGCAAGGGAAACAAAGTCTTAAAGTGGATCTGTCACCACAAAATGCAATGCAATCTGCAAGTACCACGGTATAAAGCTGGGGAAGCTGAGCAGATTGATTTTTATGGAAAAATATTCAGTAAAACCTGTAATTTATACATTTATATCTTCATGTGAAGTGTTATAGGTACAGGGAGGAGGGGTTATCAGTAACTAACAGCTATCTTACATACTTATACCCACAATTGTGTCAATCACTGATAACTCGTCCCTCCTGTACAGATAGCTGTTCACAAGAGGTAGAAAAAGCAGAGATGTACAGTCATGGCCAAAAGTTTTGAGAATGACACAAATATTATATTTTCACATGATCTGCTGCCCTCTGGTTTTTATGTGTGTTTGTCAGATGTTTTTATCACATACAGAAATATAATTGCAATCATATTATGAGTAACAAAAGCTTATATTGACAGTTAGAATGAGTTAATGCAGCAAGTCAATATTTGCAGTGTTGACCCTTCTTCTTCAGGACCTCTGCAATTCTCCCTGGCATGCTCTCAATCAACTTCTGGACCAAATCCTGACTGATAGCAGTCCATTCTTGCACAATCAATGCTTGCATTTTGTCAGAATTTGTAGATTTTTGTTTGTCCACCCGTCTCTTGATGATTGACCACAAGTTCTCAATGGGATTAAGATCTGGGGAGTTTCCAGGCCATGGACCCAAAATCTCTATGTTTTGTTCCCTGAGCCATTTAGTTTTCACCTTTGCTTTATGGCAAGGTGCTCCATCATGCTGGAAAAGGCATTGTTGATCGCCAAACTGCTCTTGGACGGTTGGGAGAAGTTGCTCTCGGAGGACATTCTGGTACCATTCTTTATTCATGGCTGTGTTTTTAGGCAAGACTGTGAGAGAGCTGATTCCCTTGGCTGAGAAGCAACCACACACATGAATGGTTTCAGGATGCTTTACAGTTGGCATGAGACAAGACTGGTGGTAGCGCTCACCTCGTCTTCTCCAAATAAGCTGTTTTCCAGATGTCCCAAACAATCGAAAAGGGGATTCATCAGAGAAAATGACTTTACCCCAGTCCTCAGCAGTCCACTCCCTGTACCTTTTGCAGAATATCAGTCTGTCCCTGATGTTTTTTCTGGAGAGAAGTGGCTTCTTTGCTGCCCTCCTTGAGACCAGGCCTTGCTCCAAGAGTCTCCGCCTCACAGTGCATGCAGATGCACTCACACCTGCCTGCTGCCATTCCTGAGCAAGCTCTGCACTGCTGGTAGCCCGATCCCGCAGCTGAAACACTTTTAAGAGACGGTCCTGGCGCTTGCTGGTCTTTCTTGGGCGCCCTGGAGCCTTTTTGGCAACAATGGAACCTCTCTCCTTGAAGTTCTTGATGATGCGATAGATTGTTGACTGAGGTGCAATCTTTCTAGCTGCGATACTCTTCCCTGTAAGGCTACTTTCACACTAGCGTTAGCACGGATCCGGCACCTAAAGGGTGCCGACGGATCCGTGCTAACGCTATACATGTGTGGAGCCGGAGCAGCGCTCCGGCCCCACACATGACACACATTAAAACAACACACAGACATACATACAAACAAATATACAGACATACATACAAACATACAGACATACATACATACTCACATACTCCCGGGACGCCGGCAGAACGTCTTCACGCGCCTCCTGCGCGCAGTGATGACGATTCCCCACAGCGCCCTCTGCTGGGCGCAGTGGGGAAATGTCATCGCAGCGCGCAGGAGGCGCGTGAAGACGTTCTGCCGGCGTCCCGGGAGTATGTGAGTATGTATGTATGTATGTCTGTATGTTTGTATGTATGTCTGTATGTTTGTTTGTATGTCTGTGTGTATGTATGCCGGATCCGGAATGACCCCCCATTGGAAATCAATGGAGGACAGATCCGGATTACTGGTGTGTCCACACCAAACGGATCCGTCCCCATTGACTTGCATTGGGGGTCATTCCGGATCCGTCTTGGTGCGGATGCCTGGACCGGAGAGCAAACCGCAGCATGCTGCGGTTTGTCCTCCGGTCTGAAGACGGAACGGAATGCTTTCAGGAGCATTCCGTTGTCTTCAGTTCAGTTTTGTCCCCATTGACAATGAATGGGGACAAAACTGAAGCGTTTTTTTCCGGTATTGAGCCCCTATAACGGAACTCAATACCGGAATTTAAAAACGCTAGTGTGAAAGTAGCCTTAGGCCATTTTTGTGCAGTGCAAGGATGACTGCACGTGTTTCTTTAGAGATAAGCATGGTTAACAGAAGAGAAACAATGATGCCAAGCACCAGCCTCCTTTTAAAGTGTCCAGTGGTGTCATTCTTACTTAATCATGACAGATTGATCTCCAGCCCTGTCCTCATCAACACCCACACCTGTGTTAATGGAGCAATCACTGAAACGATGTTAGCTGGTCCTTTTAAGGCAGGGCTGCAATGATGTTTTGGGGGATAAAGTTCATTTTCTAGGCAAATATTGACTTTGCAAGTAATTGCTGTTAAGCTGATCACTCTTTATAACATTCTGGAGTATATGCAAATTGCCATTATAAAAACTGAAGCAGTAGACTTTGTAAAAATTAATATTTGTATCATTCTCAAAACTTTTGGCCATGACTGTATAATTTACACGTTTTCCAAGTACTGAATCTTTTCCCACAAAACATATCAATCAGCTCACCAGATTGATATAATTTGGTGATTTCAGATTGCATTGCATTTTGTGGTGACAGGTCCTCTTTAAATGGCACCTATTGAAATCAACAGGCTTTCTGTGTAATACACAGGCTATCCAGACCTTCAACCATAGTACAGCCATATGCTCTAGAAGGTCACATGGAAAAAAGGAGTTGTCTAAAGCTGACAGCCACTTTCACAAACAAGACAGATGTGTCCATGCAATCAACGGTGGAGTGCTGCTGTGATTTGAGGTGCAGTACCAGAAACAACAGCACAGACATGGATGCCATGGATACTTCAGTGTTTGGGTCCTCATGATATGTGGGATCCCGGTTAGATTAGGTTCACTCCGTATCTTCTTTCCATAGTACTATCAACATCGATCAATAAAGTACGAAAAATTCTGAAAAATAATAAAAACAGCAATTTAAATGACAATTACATTGTCCAGCCAAACTTAACAAACAAAATTATTCCTCAGCTCTGCAGGTACTGGCCAGCAATCAGAATATTATGCAGTCAACCTTAATGGAAGAGTCACTTTTTAATAAAATTAAAAGCAATCTGTACCAAAAATAAAAGCCATATACTTGGGTAAATGTAAAGTAATAATTAGTATTCATTTACTTTAGATTAAAGCAAGCCTCTGGGTCAAAAAAAAAATTACATTAGCTCAAGAAGAAACAGAACACTTACCTGGGCCCTCCTTCTCAGAGACACTTTCTGCTGCCCTTGGATGGGCCAGCACTTCTCAAGTGGGCAGTGCAGGCCAATTCAAGGCCGGAGCTGAAAAAGCTGGAAGTGCCTATTATATACACAGCATGCATAAGGTCTGAGCAGCCCTCTTGAATGACAGACGTGGAGCTCAGTATTTGGTGATCTACAACTGAAAAGATGAAAAGTAGGTCATAGTATAAGTTTGTTCCCCGGTTAATGTGATTTTTTTTTAACTGCAAGGATGCGCCGATTCTCGCTAAATCATATGAAATCATACTAAATAATATGACATTATGTACACACTCATTCTGTTGTTTATAGGTGCTGTAGATATAATAACATTTTAGGGAGAGGGGAAAGAAGTGGTCCTGAATCAATTAGATAATATTACCCCCCCACACACACACACAAAGACAGTAAATTATTATCTAGGATAGAAATGAACATTATTATTAAAACTAGAGTTGGACGAATTGAACTTCTGATCATAGATCTCAAGTTAATTTGTTTAAAAAACTTTGTAGTGCTATTTCCGTACAGCATTTACAATGTATTTGCTCTGTGTAGGAAAACTTTGTCTCGTCCGAAGTTGCGCAATACTTCGATAAATGACTTCGGTATTCCTATCTGCGTATTTGAAAACATTTTAAAATAGGAATCTGAAGTCGGCTTTGGTACTGGCTGGTACCTCAGTACCGAAGGCAACTTTGGATTCCTATTTTAAAATGTTTTTAAATCTGCAGATAGGAATACCGAAGTCATTTATCGAAGTATTGCGCAACTTCGGACGAGACAAAGCTTTCCTACACAGAACAAATACATTGTAAATGCTGTACGGAAACAGCACTACAAAAAAAGTTTTTTAAGGAATTGACTTTGGATCTATGATCAGGAGCTCGATTCGCTGCACCCTAATAATACAGAAACCTTTTCCCGACATCTGACATGCATATACAACAGACATCAGATCATTAAAGGGCATCTTTCAGCAGATTTGTACCTATGAAACTGTCTGACCTGTTACATGTGCGCTTGGCAGCTTAAGACATCTGTGTTTGTCCCATGTTCATATGTGCCCACATTGCTGAGAAAAATGATGTTTTAATATATGCAAATGAGCCTCTAGGAGCAACGGGGGCATTGCCATTACACCCAGAGCTCTGCTCTCTCTGCAACTGCCGCACCCTCCCACTTTCATTGACACAGCAGGTATGATCATGTTTACACTGCCTGGTCCTGTCAATCAAAGTAAGTAGTGTGCAACAATTGCAGAGAGAGCTGAGCCTCCAGGTGTAATGGTAATGCCCCCGTTGCTCCTAGAGGCTTATTTGCATACATGAAAACCTAATTTTTCTCAGCAATGCCGGCACATATGAACATGGAACCAACACAGATGTCTTCAGAAGAATCCAGTTTTATCATACTGCTGTTTCTTGTATACAGTCTTTTCACTATAACCAGCATTATGTAAGTAAATAGACAAGATATTACTATACATTACTAGAGATGAGCGAATCATTAAAAATTTTATTCGCCGAACATTCGGCAAATTTTTCATAAGATTCGTATATTCGACGAACATATTCGTTGAATCTGCGTACAAAATATATGTTATTATGTGGCGTTTAGCGAACATTCGTGCACTAATTACGAACGTTCAGTTTTAAAAGGTACGCAACTTCTTTGAACACGTACGTATGAGCGTACAAATTGCGTACGAAAATGAGGGGCTTTGCTGGAGAGGAATGGTGGAGCAGGAGGAACGCTCTGAGTCTGACCCCTGGCTACATATGGATACTGTATCAGCAGATGACAGCAGATCATCTGGCTGAGACTGAGATGAGCGTGCCATCCATTCCACTACCTCATCCACTTTCTCCTCCACTACAATTTTGCACCTTGGTGGGTTAGCCCGGTGGAACACTGGCCAAGTATTGCGAATACTACAAGTTGAAGCTCCGGCTACAGGTCCTTTGGCACTGCTGCCCTGTGCCACCTTCTCCTTTTTTTTAGAGCTCAAGGTCTGGCTGGAACTGGACCTCTTTTGCTTATCCATTCCAGACATTTTTCACTTCACTCTGTGGCCCTGCAGCTGGTCTTTGTCTTTGTCCCTGTCTCTCTCCCTATCTCTCTCCCTGTCTCACTCTCCCTTCCTGATTAATTACTAGCCCTGCACTTGCCCTGCAGTATCCCTGATGTGTAATATGGATTCCCTGAACAGTTACACCCCAATTTCAACAACACGGGTCTCAGTGTCTCAGAACTTCACACACAGTGCTTCTGCTCGTCTCAGTAGTCGAAGCAGAAGTGATGCATCACTGGCTTACCGAGCCTGAGCCAATCAGAACAAGCCCTGCCCACTAGGTCAGGTGACTGCTTTCTTCCTGGGCTTTTGCGCACGAATAACGAACTAACAGTAAAAGTTCGCTAATTACCTGAATTCGTATGCAACAGCGTATAGAGTAACTTATACGTAGCATTAGCGTACAATTTATCGGACAAGTACGTAGCGAATGCGTAGAAAGCCTTAGGAACATTTTTGAATCTTAACGGAGTGAATCACCTAATATTCGGATTAGCTTCGAAACGGAAAATTTCCATACGAATCAACGAATCGACGAATAGATTCGCTCATCTCTAATCATTACTTATATAAAAAGCAGCTATTGCCACTTCTAATACAATAATATAATACTTTAATACATGTTTATTGTATAATATAAAAAGCTTTTTAGATAATACATTGAACAGTGAAATTCCATTCCCGATGATCACAGAGAAAGCTGTTCAAGTGACTTATAGAAAGGGAGGTTATGCAATATTTCTGACATAAGCTATGGTCTTATCAGTAAATATGCATGTAATTGCACTGGTTATTTACCTATAGACAGCATACCTTTCCACCAATGCCGAAGAAAGAGCGCTCTGGGTGGAGGCCAACCTAAGACGCCACAAGAATTTGGTAAGCATTATCTAATACATAAACTTACTAAGTGCCTAACTAAGTATATAATCATGTAATTCTTCAGGTCTAGATTAAAGTGTAACTGTCTTTTATTTTTTGCTAATGTGTAGGGACAGGGAACATTTTTCTAATATACTTTATTAAGGAAAACGCTTTTTTATAATATATATATATATATATATATATATATATATATATATATAAACTAGGGCTAAAATGTCCCTAGGCAGAGATCTTTTTCAGAGCTGCTACTAAGGGACATACGTCTTCCTAACAGCGCAGTGCACTACTGACTAGGAAGATAAGGAGACGAGCTGGGAGCTGGTGGGCATCTGCCATCACTGCTCCCCCATATAGTGGGGCCAATACAGTTATAATACATGAAATATACAATAATATAGAAATAAATGTCTAGACTTCGTTTCTGCTCACCATGGCCAGTGCTTTCAGTGAGCTCTCCCCCTGCGCTCACGACGTAATGACTAATGAACCAGCCGCCGAGAGCGATGCCTGATTGAGCGGTAAGCACAAGCAGTACAGGGAGGCAGGGGGAAGCTGTTATACAGTATATAGGGACAGTTATAGTCCCAATATACAGTATATGAGCTTCTCCCTGCCTGCATTGCCTGTAGTGAGCGCTTATCGCTCACTCAGGCATTGCTCCCGGCGGCTGGTTCATTAGTAAGCAGGGAGAGAGCTCACTGAAAGCACTGGCCATGGTGAGCAGGAACAAAGTCTAGATATTTATATTTTATTGTATATTTCACGTACTATAATTATTGGCCCCACTATATGAGGGAAAAGTGAGGGCAGATGCCCAACAGCTCCCAGTTCGTCTCCTTATATTCCTAGTCAGTACTGCACTGTGCTGTTGGCTCTGAAAAAGATAACTGCTAAGGGATTTCTACTATAAATAAAGGTTTTTCCTAAATAAAGTATATTAGAAAAATGTTCCCTATCCCTGTCCCTACACATTAGCAAAATAAAATAAAAATGTTTGTCACTATACAGGGCTCATATACCCATCATTGCCATGTCAACAAACCCTAAGGCCATATTTATATAAGTTTATTAACAGTGCAAAAAATATGGAAAATATGGACACAAAGCATGGACGGTTTTGTCTATATTTAGTTCTAAATTTATATGAATGTCAGTATTTTTCCACGCTTTAAGCTTAGGCTTCATGTAGTTTAAAGGATTATGCCATGGACAATTAAAAAAAATGTAATAAAATCAGACACTATAGTACATAACAATCTGTTTCTAACAAAGCTAGAACAAGCTCTGTAACTCACATGGATCTCCCCATTCATAGCTCCAATTGCTCTGCTAAATTATCTGCAGGGTGTCCTTTCTCGGGGGTGTATGCTTTCTGTTGCAGCTCAGGGGTGTGTGACCTTTTTCCAGGGGTGTGTCCTCTCTATTGCAGCTCTCTCTCTTTAACTATCTGAGTTTCTAACAGTAGATACAGCTGGTGGCAATTGAAGGCTGGAACTGAGCATGTGCAACCACCTCAGAAAGTATACATTTACATAACTATATAGATTAAACAACAGGGCACCATTCTAATGAAGTAAAGAGAATATCTCACATGACATTTAATGGTGACACAATCCCTTTAAAGGGGTTATCCAGGAAAATATATTTATGATTTATCCTTATAGGATAGGTCATCAGTATCAGATCTGCGGGGCTAAAACACCTGGGAACCTTGCCAATCAGCTGTTAGAAGAGGCCTTGAGCGCCGCAGCCTCTTCCTAGGACATGTGACATCACTGTACATTGGTCACATGGCCTAGTTGCGGCTCAGTCCCATTCAAGTCAATGGGGCTGAGCAGCAATACCAAGCAAAGCCACTATACAATGTACGGCGCTGTCCTTGGAAAGCTGCCTGGAGCCTGCCAGCAGTGGCTCCCTGAAACAGCTGATTATTGGCTGTGCTGGGACTTGGACCCCTGCTGATGTGATAATGATGACCTATCCTGACGATAAGTCATCATTATCATTTTTTCAGGATAACCCCTTTAAGTGCTTTTCATCCTTACTGTCATCTGCATTGTCATCAATACTATCTTCCATGTTGTAGACATGCAGTAATACCAAAATACACACAGAATGCTGCTAAAATATGGATTGGTGATACAAATTGGTATTTTAGGTTTCATTGACTATTGTAGGTATAATACCGCCTCTGATTAAGCTGTGTGTTTAGAAATATGGCTGTGTATGAGGCTAAGGCTACACGGCAACATGTGGTGCGTGACTTCTTGTCGCAGAAAAGTCACACAGCATTTTTTATAATGATTGTCAATGGTGTTGCACTGTGACATGCTGCAACTGCGACATGACAGTCACAAAAAATCCATCCAAGCTGGATCGTGTTGCAGTCGCAGCATGTCACAGTGTAACACCATTGACTCTCATTAAAAAAAATATTGAGCGACATTGTACAACATGAATGTTGCGCAACACATGTCGCCATGTAGCCCTAGCCTAAATGCAAACATGAGAAGAGCTCCATTGATTGCCATTGGCTCCATAGTAAGGAGGACCAGATATTATCAATATATGAAAATACCAAATTTCAGATTAGAAAATATAATTTTTAAATTGCCACCTAACTAAACTGTGCTGCCCTAAACATGAATTTGTATACTCATCAGACAATATTCTTTACACACTGATGTTTTTCTGGAGCTGGTGTTTTTGCCACAAAAAAGGTAGAAAAACCCACAGGTGCAAAAAATTACAATAAAAAACAGGGTGGTTTCACACATAGGTTTTTTGCTGGCATTTCTCTGCACTTTTGCATTTTCTGCACAGAGGTTATACATGTGTTTTTTGTTGTAAAACACCACCTCCAGATGTTAAGTTGAGGTCTATGAGAAATATATGAAACTCAGGATACATGTTTTTTTGATACTGGTGTTTTTATTAGTTGGTGTCTTTTGTCTTTCTTGCTTCTTTTAAAAAATGCAGTATTCTGCAGTTCATGGCATTATTTCCAAATGTTTTGCACACCTTCTCTATAGGGGAAAAGCCTATAAAGAAAACATTATTACTAGTAAAACACAAGGAGGGTCATTTATCACGGCCCTGTTGAGTGACTTAAATTTAGGCACATGTGACATTTTTATGTTGTCCTCGCTACGTGTGTGCCTGCATGCTGTTATTCTGGTGGGTTTTTTTGCCCTAGGAATTTTGGCACAGACACTGCTCCAAAATTGGTGTGATGTGTGCCTCCCATTGTTTTCAATAGGAGGCAGCACTGCATCAAGAAGGGACATGTCCCTTCTTGAGGTGCTGTGAGGACAACCTCCACTTGAAGCCCTGGTGGCTGTCAACTCACAGCTTGGCACCATTCAGTGTGCGGCATCTGAAGTAAACAATCACGGCTGTATATGTGGCGTATCCACTGAGTGAATGGGCACTGAGTGTGGGTTTCTATATTTTTACCAGTGTTTTTTTTTTGCAACTTGCATTTTTGTTAAAGAAGCACTCCAAGATTTTTTTCTTTGCCCATATAGTGCAGGATAGGCCATTATTAAAGAACAAGATAGAGGCTCTTGTGTATGTCTTGTGTATACTTGTTTTATTTGATGTGTAATTTGTGGGCTGTCCACCATCTTGACTCCCTTTTCGTCAGATTTGGTTTTCCTAATAAATCCTACATTTCCCATCATATGTGGTTTTGCAGAGACAGAATAGGAATAGTCTCGTCACCCTTCACTGCTCTGTGTCTTCTAGAGGCAACCATGACAGGTCAGTGACATAGCTCCTATCCCCTCAAACTGCAGAGTCACCATGTTCTTCTATGTGATGGTGCTTGAGCATGTCTGCCATCTCTGCCCTGTCATCTTTCTCTTCCCTGTCAGTTCTTGCATAAAGAATGTAAGGAGAGAAGTGTGAAGCTACTTCCCATAGAACTACACTGGAGAGTCAGCACACACAGATAGTACAGACAGGCAGTGTGAGCCTGGAGGTTTATGTAAGTGCAGCTAATCATTGTATACACTTATATACTATATATATCTGCGCTCTTGGTCCTGTAGCTACGGGAGACATTGTATCTTCAACAGAATACAGAGATATACAGAGGAGTGTGGGGAGATAGATCGTAAGATTGTACTGTATCTGTCGACAGAACTTTGTTTTCCGTCCAGCATAACGGCAACCAGACGGATCCGTTATGCTTTCCCATAGGCTTCTATTATGATGGAATAAAACGGAATGCCTCTTAAAGGTGTCCATTTTGATTTCCGTCCTAGGGATTCCGTTATTTTCCGTTATAACGATGTTATAACGGAAAGTTAGAACGGAATCCCTAACGGTGATGTGAACAAGCCCTTAGATAGATAGATAGATAGATAGATAGATAGATAGATAGATAGACTTGTCTGCTGCAATGGTATTTATGACTAGTTGTACACGAACCCCTGAATTGTAAAGCGCTGCGGAATATGTTGCCGCTATATAAATAAATATAAATATGTTGGCGCTATATAAATAAAGATTATTATTATAGGGGCCTTAGAGCTGCCGGGAGGGATTTGATTGGTGATCATGTAATCCTGTAGTTCACAAGAAGTCAGCCACAGGGTAGAGATCAAGTCCTTGTTTCCACATTAGACCAAGGTGTCAGACTTGGGATCACGTGACCAGGTTCCCATAATGAAAAGGTCAAAAATGTATGGATACAACTGAGTTAACAAATTACACTGCTAGAATACTGGTTGTGAGTTAGGGGTTGTTCACATATCAGTTATTTGATCAGTTATTTCCAGCAGTTATTGTGAGCCAAAACCAGGTGCGGGTCAAAAACACCAAACCGGTGCAGATCTTTTCATTATACCTGATCTCAGTTTAGTGTCCACTCCTGGTTTTGGCTGACAATAACTGATGGAAATAACTGATCAAATAACTGATGTGTGAACAACCCCTTAGTAGTATATGTAAAACAAAAATTGGAGTGCTTCTTTAATTTGGTGGCACATTTTCAAAAACACGATGGAGCTTTTGGCAATTTCTTTGGTGTTTTGACATCTCCTTCACTATAGAGCAAAATGAAAAATAAATGTGGTTCACACAGAGAAAATGTGTGTGCATATGGCCCCTTAGACCACTTTTTACAAGAATCATGGGCATTAGCTGTCCATGACATGATGTTATTCTCCTTCCAGATGCTGTTGCAAGCCCAGAAGAAATAGAGAAAATAGCCAATGAAATTCTCGCTATTAAGCTGCCAGCTGCACCTTATGAGTTAATTAACATGCTAAACAAGATTAAAAAGTACTGTGACGATTACAAGGAAAACAAGAAAAACTGGCGGAAACAACTAGAAGAACTGAAGAAACTCACCCAGCAAGCAAAAGATGCTAAGTGAGATTTATGATATCATAATTGCAGTTAGGGTGCCTGCACATATTGTGGATTAGGCCGGTTTCACACGACCGTGTTTCACGGCCCGATACGGGCCGTGAAAGCCCGACCTGTGCTCCTCCAGAGGACGGGAGCGCACGGCGTCATTGGTTGCTATGACGCCGTGCGCTTCCTGAGGCCGCCGCTGTACAGTGAAACACTGTACACGCTCGTATACAGTGTTTCACTGTACGGCGGCTGCCTCAGGAAGCGCACGGCGTCATAGCAACCAATGACGCCGTGCGCTCCCGTCCTCTGGAGGAGCACAGGTCGGGCTTTCACGGCCCGTATCGGGCCGTGAAACACGGTCGTGTGAAACCGGCCTCACATGCATTTTTTCCACGTGGATTTTCGTGTGGAAAAACCACAGCGTAAGGCCTCTTCCACACAAACGTTATGTTTTGCGGTCTGCAAATTGCGGATCCGCAAAAAAAATGGATGCCGTCGGTATGGCATCCATTTTTTTTGTGGATCCATTGTAACAATGCCTATCCTTGTCCGTTTTGCGGACAAGAATAGGACATGTTCTATTTTTTTTGCGGGGCTACGGAACGGGCATACGGATGCGGACAGCACACCGTATGCTCTCAGTATTTTTTGCGGACCCATAGAAATGAATGGGTCCGCATTTTTCATGTGAAAAATGCGGATCGGAGCCCGCAAAAAATACTGTCGTGTGAAAGAGGCCTAAGGCCTTATTCACGAGTCAGTGTATTGGTCTGTGATTTCCATCAGTGATTTTGCGCCAAAACCAGGTCAGGCTCAAAACACAGAACAGGTACAGATTATTCCCTTACACCTTATGTCTGTGGAGGCTCCAATCCTGGTTTTGGCTCATCATCACTGGAGGAAATCACTGACAAAAACACTGACATGTGAATAAGGCCTAATACAGTAACAGTACCAGCAAAGTGCATGAGATTAGACAAATCTGATGTGCAGTTTGCTTTTTTCTTAGGGGCGGAAATTGACCTGCTGTGAGCATTTTGAAATTTGTAGCATGTCAATTGTCGTTGCATTTCTCTTGTGTAGATTTCACCCTTTACAATGAAAACATGTGATCTGCAGTAAAAGCCACATAAAAACTTCACAAAAAATACACCAAAACCACTGTAAAGAATGTTGATTTACATACATTTTTGTGCTGTTATGGTGTAGATTTTCTGCACACCTATCTGCACTATGTGCAGGCAACCTTAGGTTGTGTGGAAAAATCGCAGCGTACAGTACCAGCAAAGTGTATGGGATTACACAAATCTCATGTATACTTTGGGGATTTTTTTCTCTGCGGAAATTCACCTGCTGTGTGGACTTCCAAATCTGCAGCATGTCAATTATGTTTGTGGTTTTAGCTATGGATTTCAACCTTTTCCAATGAATGGTGAGATCTGCTGCAAAACCGCATCAAAATTCAAAAACATAAATTGCTGATTTTGGTGTGAATTTGGTACAGAAATGCACATAAATCAGCACAGAAATTAGTGCGGATCTTATGTTCATTCACCCGCAATTGAGTGCGTTTTGTGAGAATGTAAGCATTTCTTCTTCGACACAAGGCAACAGAATCTCCTCAAGTATTTTCATATATTCAAACTGATCCATGATCCCTCATACAGGAGTAACATATACAAATCATGATTTTTGCACCACCATGCTTTACTGTCTTCACAGTGTACTCTGAGGTTGTCTGACATACTGCCTGCAGCTAATAGACCCAAAAACTACAAATTTGCTTTCTTCAGTGCACAAAATGTTTCGCCATTTCTCTTTGGGCCAGTCAGTTATTTCCATCAGTTATTGTGAGCCGAAAACCTGCAATGAAGCCTACTTAGAGATCAGGTGTAATGGAAAGATCTGCCTCTGTTCTGTGTTTTTGACCCACACTTGGGTTTGGCTCACAATAACTGATGGAAATCCTTGACCAAATAACTGAAGTGTGAACTCATCCTAATGTGGCTTTACTTAATTGTCTTCTGATTGTAGCAGTACTCACTGGTAACTTCAGATCTTCTCTGATCTTTCTGGAGGTGATCATTGGCTGAACATTTGCCATTTTAGTTATTCTTTGATCCATTTGAACAATAGTTCCCCAATCCCTGCTCTGTCTTACAGGTTTTGGTTGCTGCATCAAGGCATCTGAGATCATTTTAGCTGAGCAGCTTATAATTTGCCGAAATTGACACCTGTTATTCCACATAATGAATGAATTCACCAATTTGACTCCTCACTGCTATTATTTTGAACAAGCCCCTGTCAATTAATGATTCAAAAAATTTGCCCATTTGAAAAGTTGAGGATAGGCCATCAATTAGGAAAAGAGTGGATTGCTTTTTAGTAAAGGGGTTCTCCAGTTTCTTACAAAAACACCCCCACACATGTCCACAACTACTATGGATCAGTCACTTTCACTTCAAAGAAGGTGAGCTTCAGTAGCAGACAGAACCAATGGATTGGTGTGGTGTTATTTCTGGAAGAAAGGAGCCATGTTTTTCTAATCCTGGACAGCCCATTTAAAGGGCATCTGTCAGCAGATTTTTAGCTATGAAACTGGCTGACCTGTTACATGTGCGCTTTGCAGCTGAAGGCCTCTGTGATGGTCCCGTGTTCACAGGTGTCCTCATTACTGAGAAAAATTATGTTTTAATGTATGCAAATGAGCCTCTAGGAGCAATGGGGGTGTTAATATTACACCAAGAGACTCAACTCTCTCTGCAACTGCTGTGCCCTCTCCACTTACAGGGCCAGGTGTGATGATGTTTTCACTGCCTGGTCCTGTCAAAGTGCAGAGGGCGCAGCAGTTGCAGAAAGAACAGAGCCTCTAGGTGTAATGGTAACATCCCCGTAGCTCCTAGAGGCTCATTTGCATATATTAAAACATTATTTTTCTCAGCAATGTGGACACATGTGAACATGGAACCAACACAGATGTCTTCAGCTGCTGAGCAAACATGTAACAGGTCAGCCAGTTTCATAGGTACAAATCTGCAGACAGATGTCCTTTAACAGGAGTATAGATTTACTGTATGGTATGGCTGATGACTGTCACAATACCAAATTTATATAGTTTATGTTTTATGATTTTTCCATCTTAAAATTACCTTTAAAATTATTTGTTTTTAGAGGGAAATCCACCTCATTTGAAAAAGAATGCATTGTCTCTAATAAAAACTAATTATTATTGGTAACGGTACCATCTTACCTCATAATACATTTTCATAGGCCCCCCGTGGAACAGTTCCAGGTGTATGTACTGCTAGGTTTATACGTGTGGGAAATTCAATAATGATACATGTGTTCTTTTAATTCTCTTTTGTTTCACATTTTTTCTTTAGGAAAGCAGTTGAAAATCTTCCTAATGGAGATGAAATCCGAAATAATTTGAAACAAGCTGAAAATGCTCATAAGAAAACGAGTACTTTACTAAAAAATGTGAATAATGATATCAAAGATATCAGAAACAAACTTTCTCAGGTATAAGCAAATTGATTCACGTTAGGTATAGTTCACTTAAAATAGTTTAAATCTCAGTTAAAGAGCATTTGTCACCATGATCTATCCTATTAAACCAGACATACTTACTTCACAACACTGAGCTAAAGAGCTGCCTCATCCTCCTCTTTGCTCTGTTTGTCAGGGATTATGATCCTGAATACAGCTGATAAGATCTTCAGCTGAATCTCTATAGGAATGGAGTTCATGAGGAGACATGAAGTACAGAGAGAAGATGCAGATAATGAGCAGCAGCTCTTTTATGCAGTCTTCATTACCACAGCCCCACATTACCACAGTCTGTCCTGTCCATCCTCTCTGTACTTCATGTCTCCTTATGCTCTCCATTCCTATAGAGATTCAGCTAAAGATCTTATCAGCTGTATTCAGGATCATAATCCCTAACAAGTAGGAGAGCAGGATGAGGCGGCTCTTTAGCTCTGTGTTGTGAAGTATCTTGTCCTGCTGTGTGATTAGGACAGGTTTTGTGTGTACTAATAGGACGGCGGCCATTTTATTTTGCCTAATTATTCTTCCCTAGACAAAACGAGCCATTATAACTAATGAAAGGTATTTGGGTATATATTTATAATAAAACAATATTTAAGTATTTTCATTTTCTTAATTCTTGGAGAACCCCTTTAACCCACTCCTTAGTACATGTACCCGATCTAAGCTCTCACTTTGGTTCTGTAACCAGTCACCTAAAATAGACATTATGTCACGACAGGGGACACAAGGGATAGTGAGCCCTGTCCTGAACCCCACCTCTTTCCCTTCCTACTTACAGTAGAAGCCCTAGGCGGCTACACCGTAACTTGGCGGCGGTCCCTATTCTGCGTAAGTGCACAGGGCAGGGAAGGGAAACACAAGGAGAGACAAACATGGACAGAACAAACACAATATAGAATGGTAAACAAGCCGGGTCACAACAGGAGATAGCATCAAATACCAGGGGTTAATAGAAGAGTAGTCAAAAGTCCAAATCCGAGTTCAAGTCCAAAATATCACAAATCCAATAGAACAAAGGTCACGCAAGCACTGATCAAAGGGAGAACTAATCACAGGCAATGAGTAAGGCAGTTGCCATCTTTAAATAGCCCGTCCAGGATCATGTGATGTGGCCAGCATCACATGACCTGAGGCGGAGCAGGCTGTCAAAACAATATGCAAAATAGCCATGTGGTGTGATCAGCACCACATGGCTAAACCGAAACAGAGAATTAACTGATGAAGTGCTGGCTGACCAGACCAGCACTTCAATTCCCTACTGCTCGTCTCTAGGGGGGGGCGGAGAGGTCCGGCGACGCCGTGCAGCGGGAGCGCGACGCCGACCTCCCGTGACACATTATAGCCAAAGTTACATTAATTCACTAAATTAATGAGGTTATTTCATACATCTGTAAAGTACTATAACAATGGTACATCTTTTGTTTCCCTAGTGAATAACTACTGTAAGCAACTATAGTATAGACATTTTGGCTTGTAATTCAATAAATTCTATCAACCAGGACAGACATGAAAAAACAGGCCCGGGCCACCTACAAAGATGTATTAGGCTAGTTTCACACTAGCGGCAGCACGGATCCGGCGGGTGAAGGGGCCCGCCAGATCCGTGCTGCCGCTAGTGTGAAACTAGGCTTATCTGGGTAAAAAAAACACTATTCCATAAAAACTCTGTGTGTTAAGACTAATTAAGTAAAGAAAAAGTGAACAATCCATCCATATAGAAAAAACAAAATGAGTTATTGTAATTGATATAACCTTTTTTAATGTTTTATCTAGGCTCAAGCAAGAGCAGATAAGGTTGACATCAAATTAAAAGCTATAATAGATACGCACTCACAAATGGAGTCAAGAATAGCAGAGCTGCAAGACAAAATGCTAAAAAACAGGATTGCAGCTGATAAAGCACAGAAGGGGGCAAATAATGCATTAAAAGAGGCATCTGAAAGTAAAAATGTATGTACCTGTTTTCTGCTTCTGTTTTCAATTCTATTAAAGGAACACATCCATCAAATATTAGCACATATACTATTAACACTTTATACAGTGCGTTCGGAAAGTCTTCGGGCCTTTTCACTTTTTTCTCATTTTGGTATGTTGCGCCTTGTGCTAAAACAAAAAAAGTTTTTCCCCATCAATTTTCACCCAATACCCAGTAATGAGAAATTGAAAACAGAATTTTTAAAATGTTTGCAAATTTATTAAAAAGGACACCCCTGTCTATATAAGGTCTCACAGAGGTAAGGTATTTCAGAGAGAGCAAAAACCAAGCCTTCAGGAGGAAAGAACTGCCTACTACGCTAATAGACACAATTATGTGGAGGCCTAGTTCTGGAGAGGATGACAAAAAACTTTGTATGCTCTGAAAATTCCTAAAAGCATGGTGGCCTCCATAATCCTTAAATGGAAGAAGTTTGGAACAACCAGGATCCTTCCTACACCTGGCCACCCCACCAAACTGAGTAATCATGAGAGAAAGGCCTTGGTAAGAGATGTGACCAAGAACACCATGGTCACTGTGCATGAGCTCCAAACATCCAGTGTGCAGTGGGGAGAAACTTCCAGAAGGTGAATCATCATTACAACACTCCACCAATCTAGGCGTTATTGCAGAATGGCCAGAAATAAGCCTCTCCTTAGTAAAAAAACAAAACAAAAAAACAAAACACCCATGAAAGCCCAACTGGAGTTTGTGAAAAAAAAACACCTCATCCCATGCCAAATTCTCAATATAACCCCTCCCCCAGCCCTACTGTTAATGAATGAAACAGCACTACATATCTATTACATCCAGTGATGTCTCCTCTGATCGTGCTATACAGATAGTCCCCCCCATAGCAATAGTGCTCCCAGTCTGCCCTCGATAGTGACTGTTCCCCCTACAGTACCCTCAATATAACCCTCAAGAATGATCCCATTAGTAGTAATGCCCTCCATATTGTGCCCAATAATAATATTACTACCCCCACAGAAGTAAAAAGGCCCTCTATAAGGCCCCCAGTAGTTGTAAGACACTCCAGTAATAATAAGGCCCTCTATAGAATCCAGAGTAGTTATAATGCCTCCTATAAATGCGTCAGTATTTATAATACCCTCTGTAATAGCTTCAATTATTTATAATGCCTCCTCTAGTAGCCTCTGTATTTATAAAGACTTGCTGCAGTGCCTTCTGTCATTATAATGAATCACTGTAGTGCCCCTGTATTATATTGCTTCATGTAGTGCCAGTACATATAATATACCACCTGTAGTACCTCGCATGTATAATGTCCCCCTGTAGTACCCCGTATTATAATGCCCTCTGTATTCTCCCTGTGGTATAATCCCCCCACACGTAGTTCTAGTATTATATTGCCTCCTCCTCCCACCATAGTTTCCCTGTAGTATGTTGCCTTCAGCCTACAAGGCTGAATGGTGGGGAAGAAAGCCATAGGTTCCTGTGCCCCACCATAAACTGCTGCCCCCTCGGAGGCAGGTCAGCCCTGCGTAAAGGACTCTCAGACTGTGAGAACACGATTCTCTAATCTGATGAAACTAAGACTGAACATTTTGTCCTTAATTCATCATGCCTGGAGGAAATCAGCCACTGCTCAGCACCTGGCCAGTACCATACATGCAGTAAAGCATAGTCGTGGCAGCACCATATTGGGTTGGGGGGGGGGTGTTAGCAACTAGGACAGGGAGTCTGGTCTGGGTTGAGGAAAAGCTGAATAGAGCAAAGTACAGAGACATCCTTAATGAATCCAGAGTTCTCTGGATCTTAGACTGGGCTGAAGATTCATCTTTCAAGAAGACAATACCCTAAGCACACAGCAAAGACAAGACAGGGGTAGTATAGAAACAACTCTGTAAATATCCTTCAGTGACCCAGCAAGAGATTCGAACATCTATGGAGAGACCTGAATATGGCTGTTCACCAACAGCCCCCATCCAACATGACAGAGCTTGAGAGGATCTGCTGAGCATAATGGCAGAAAATCCCCAAATCCAGGTGCAAACCCTGTGGCATCATAGCGTGGCATAAAAGGGTCTGAATACTTATGCCAGTGAAATATTTTAGTTTTTCCTTTTTAATAAATTAACAAAGATTTTGAATATTCTGTTTCCTCTTCTCATTATTGGGTAATGAGTGCAGAATTGTGAGGAAAAAATAACTTAACAGAATGTGAAAAAAATGAAAGGGTCTGAACTTCTGAAGACTTTCTGAATGCACTGTATGTGAATATTAATATTCTATGTATTTTTTTATTTTAAAAATTGCTTTCTGATTCATTTTCTGAAGTTAGTCTATGTATTGTACTTCCTGCCCTGGCTCTTTAACTTCCTCTTTGTTTGGCCTTTTAGCACAGTGTACTTTCACAGTGACTTTCTCAGTCAGACCATTCAGTCCAACCGCAGAGGGAAAGGGCGATGAATGACTCAATTAGAGAATCAAATATTACACTGATAAGTGTAATGCTCTTTTGTGGGCATCTTTATCTAGTTCCACCAAACGGTCATCACAATTTTACACCTATTATTATCATGAGGATTACTCCTCAGATAACATTTTCTCCTCCCAGCAGCAATCTGACAGTGGATTTGCTACATTGGAGAACTTACATTTGTGCTGATTGCTAAAAAAGGACAATATTCTGGATTTAACTTTCAGTGGTATAGTACTGCCGAAATGAATAGCCAAATTTTTGTGTTCCATGAATATTGAGCTGCACAAATGTAGATGGCATTGTACCTTTAATGTATGCATTTTTTTATTTTTTGCAGAAATAGAAGAAAGCATGGAACATGACATTTTCCAGGGTTTTTTTTAAGTAAATGCATATTTGTAATGAATTTGCCCTTTACAGATTATAATTACATTTACAGGATCTAAATAATCTGAAAGAAAAATATGAGCTGCTGAAGGAAAAGCTTAAGAATCAGGATATCCCTCCAGAAATTTTAGAGAGATTACAAAACCTGAAGAAAAATGCTGAAGATCTGGTCAATACTGTCAATGAAAAATTTGAACGTATATCAGGTACCTTAAATATGCATTTTCCATACTTATCAACATTGCAGTTGGTAAATTAAGGATAAATTGACCCCATCCCCAGGAAGACCCCTAAAAATCATGTGGGACTGTCTATTTATGGGCAGGATTTATATTAAGCCGACCCATTTTGGCTTGGGACAGTCCACATCCACAAGGAATGTCCCTAAAAATTAGCAACGGTCCATACAAATTAAGGACTGTTCGCAACTATGCATTGTCACATGACAGGTTGCAGTAGTTTGTGTGACCTCATAAGACAAGAGTGCCCACAATGACTTTCTATGTTGCCCAAAACCATCAGGACCCAGACATGCTTGTCTGGGTCCTGATGGTTCAGAAAATATCCTAACAGCTTCTTAGACTTTGAAGGGGCTACCAAAATGTAACTTCAAAAGAGAATAGGAGGAGTGGCGCATGGTGCATTGTGTGGCTGGTGCTGTTATGGGGAATATTGTGTGGCTGACAGGATTATGGGGGAAATATGTGACTGGAACTGTTATGTGAAGTGCTCATTTCCCTTTCTCTATTATATGGGGCACACGGGACTGTTTTGAGCAGCTTAACCCTTTCAGGATATGGCCTAATATTTTTTTTATTTTCATTTTTCCTTCTCCCCTTCCAAGAGCCATCATTTTTTATTTGTTTGTTTTCTGCTCTCATAGCCATATAAAGGCTTGTTTTTTGCAGGTTTAGTTTACCATAGCTTGTATTGGAAAATGATTTGGCAATTCCACCAAGGTTTTTTGGGTTTTGTTTTTATGAAATTCACTGTTCATGAAAAATTACCTAAAGACCTTATTCTGCAGGTCAATATGATTACAGTGATACCAAATTTATATAGTTTTTTATTCTTTAGTACCATAAAAAAATTAAAAACCATTCCAGTTTCTGACGCTAGCTTTGTCATCTGGTTTAAAAGGGTAAAATACTTAATCTATAATTAAATGCATAAATACTTCATTTTGCTGAATCTGTAAGGTCAAAGCAAAAAGGAAACAAAAGGCTAATGTGGGAGTGCCTATAGCAGAACATCTGGCCAGAAATATCAGCTGCTAATCTGTTGGTGGACTTTGAAGACAATAGCAGAAAACCTGAACTCCCATGGGTTGTAATGGCAGATATTCCAATAATTACATGGTAGGCATCCAATGTGAACATTAGTGTTCAGCTTTGGTGACTACACTTTATCCTTTTCCTGGCTGTCTGCAGATAATGTATTAAATAGGCACTCATCATACTCCATGCAGTGCCAGTACATATAATATACCAACTGCAGTGTCTGTATGTATAATGCCCCCCTGTAGTGACCCATATTATAATGTCCCCTATAGTCTCCCTGTGGTATAATGCCCCCTATAGTCTCCCTGTGGTATAATATCCCCTGTAGTCTCCCTGTGGTATAATGCCCCCCCAGTAGTGCTAGTATTATATTGCCTCCCTCCCCCCACCTTACCCCTCCTGTATTATGTGGCTTGCAGTCAACGAGGCTGAACTGTGGGGATGGAAGCCATAGGCTCCTGTGCCCCACGATAAACTGCTGCCCCCTTAGAGGCATGTCAGCATGAATCTCAGACTGTGAGAACAAGATTCTCTAATCTGATGAAACTAAGACTGAACATTTTGGTCTTAATTCTAAGCATTATGCCTGGAGGAAATCATCACCTGCCCAGTACCATCCATACAGTGAAGCATTGTGGTGGCAGCATCATACTGGGGGGTTGTTTTTTAGCAGCTGGGACAGGTAGACTGGTCTCGTTTGAGGAAAAGCTGAATGGAGCAACGTACAGAGATATTCTTAATGAATCCAGAGAAACCTGATCCACAGTTCTCTGGACCTGGATCAAGTCCAGAGAACTCTGAAACAAAAGGCCAATGTGGGTGTGCCTATAGCAGAACAGCTGGCCATAAACAGCAGCTGGTAATCTGTTGATGGACTTTGAAGACAATAGCAGAAAACCTGAATTCCCATGGGTTTTAAAGGCAGATATTCCAATAATTACGTGGTAGGCATCCAATGTGAACATTAATTTTCATCTTTGATGATCCTATACTTTATCCTTCTCCTGGCTGTCTGCAGATAATGCATTAAATAGGCATCCATCATCTATATCATAACTAGACAACATTTAGGGTCTTATACCTCCAACATGTAGAAAGACGTGATACATACAGAACCTTAAGGCCCCCATAGACATTAATGTATTGTTGGCAGCAGGCTTTCTTTCTCCCCATTGAAAACACATTCCCACTCAGCCATGTGTATATGTATGGGGTTTCAGGAGAGATAGATGTCAACAGAACAAGCTTTTGGCTGACAACTATTAAGAAAGAAAAATAATAAAAAGGAGTTACACATGATTCCCTGGATTCAGAAAGAGAGGAGAAGGGAGACCAACAGGATGGAGGTGCAGATGTAGTGTAGTTGGTAGATAAATAGCGATTTGTTTTGTGCTCCTGATGAAGAGGATTGGTGAATTGCTCGAAACGAGTCAAGCTTTACAATAAAGAGTTATTGATTAGAAGCGACCCCTTATAGATCTTTTGGGGACACCATCTCTATTTGACACCTACAAGTAACTTTGGCTGGGAAGGAATGGGTTTGCAAGTGTCTTGAGTTTATCTTGTATACACCAAATCCCTGGTGGAGTAAGTACCACATATCTCATCTATACCTTTTATACCCAGTATATGATAATACCTTCAGGTACTACATATCTTTTATATGCATTGGATATATATTCTTGCCAGTTATCTTTAAGTAGCAGTTTAATAGAGAAACTGGAGGAGATTTGTCTAAACTGATTTAAAGGAAAACTGGCTTAATTTCCCATAGCAACCAATCAAATTCCAGCTTTCATTTTTCAAAGAAGCTCTGAACTATGAAAGGTGGAATCTGATTGGTTCCTACGGGCAGCTAGGTTAGTTTTCCTTTACACCAGGTTTGATAAATGTTCCCCGTTCTGGCAGGTCAAGGCTTGCAAACTGCTATTTCTGAGATGAGTGGCACGTGAGGCCTAGTTTAAAAAAAAAAAAAAAAAAGATTAGCATTACTCATAAAGCCCAACGGAGTCATGCAAAAGTGTTTTTTTCCCAAGGCAATTATCTCATGCCACTCATCTTGGCATATTTTGAGCCAAGAGGAAAGTTAAGTAAGGACGCATCTGTAGATACATATACTATAGAGCTAAGCACAACCCTCACATGGGGAATTCCCATAATATAGGATGTGAATGAACAATGAGAACACAAGATTCAGTAGAAGAGGCAGATTATCCCGATTACATGCAGACATCTGGTTCCCATAGTGTCTTGACATATTTTGATTTGAACCAGTTTCCCATAACTAAATGTGTGCATCTCGGAGGAGATTTAGTTTTACAAGGAGGAGGCTCACAAGAGGGTGCATGTTTTAAGGCATCCTTCTTTCTCCCCCTGGTGTTTTATTTCTTTACTTTTTTACCTGAAAGAGGGTTAAAGTGAACTGCAAAGATGCAAACTTTTGTGGTAACAATACTTTTCACAATTTAATACGTGTCCTAACCAGATAAATAACATCCAGTTCTGAGATAAGGCAGGGAGTTGAAAGAATTCCAGCAATTCAGCCTCATTCCTTGCTTAACTGATAATGTCCATTTCTGTGTACATAGATTTATATTCACATTCATTAACTACTTCAAGGCTGGAAAGATCTTGACTATACAGAGATGATAATATAAGTGGAGCTATTTTAAAGGGAACCGTTCACCTTGATTTTGGACCATTTTCTACAGTAATACATGAGTAGTACTGCAGATGTGGAGTCCAGATCACTATTTTTTTTATTTTCCTAGTGCCCCCCCCCTGCTGTCAGCGCTCAGAGCTGCAGTGAAATACACAGTCCGGACTGCTGAGCTTGAGCTGTTCTAACATAATGGAGAGGACTCGTGTATGAATGGCAGTCCTGACAATGTATTTCAGTGCAGCTCTGAGTGATGACAGCGGGGGAACAGGAGGCAGTAGGAAAATATAAAATAGTGATCTGCAGTAATACTACATGTATGACTGTAGATAATGGTCCAAAATCGGGGTGAAAGATTCCATTTAATATTTATATATATTGATATATTTCAGACATTGGGCAGAATCATACTATCTGAAATAAGTGCAAAATTTGTCCTGACATACCTCCTACACACTACATGCCTGTTGAGGAATATGACACACAAAAGTCAAATGTGCAAATTCTTGATTTTGTCAGTAAGGATCCATTTAGACCACATGATTTTCTAGCCAATTATCATAGGACATTTCATGGGATACTCGTTTACGTTAATTGTCTGTCTGTATAATTGAGCAGCCAGAGCAAACGCTCATTTGGAGGCGAATGGTCATCTATTATCAGGATGAAAGATACACAATTATTGGCAGCACATCTCTCTGTGTAGTCAGGAATGTACTGCTAGCAATAAAATAGAACTGAATGAGGGAGGAATGACTACAGTAGTGACCATTCCTTCCACATTCAGTTTGCATCAGCTTCTGTAATCAGGCCAGTGCAAACGAGCATCGATGGAAGTGCTATCATCTATCGGCGCTCACACTGCCAAAACATCGGGCAGTGTAATCGGGGTCTACAGCATCATCAGGAGTGGCATGAAAGGGAGCCTGTGACCTCGGATATGCCATTTAAACTGGTCACAGTACCTTATTCATGTGCTTATGGAGGTCTGGAAGTAGTTCTTATTGTGGTTTTTACTAACTAGTATATTAGCCAAAAATGCACTTTCACTCTTCTTCCTGGCTTGTACAATGCACATGTCAAGTGAACGTGATTGTACTTCCATGGACTTCAAGTCTTCGCTGCAGGAGTGCTCTTTGTGTGCATTGCTGGTACAACCAGGTTCTCTGTTCATATGTAGGAGAGTACAGCAACTGAGCCTGCGGATTTGTCTATTAAATGGTTAATTCCTTACATATGTTGCAGTAATATCAGTTATAAATCGATTCATTTTGTAACAGAATTATTAGCTGTCCCATTAATCACTAGCTCAAAGCGCTTTGTTCGCTGATTTATTAATCAGAATAATAAAAGTTATGTTTTAATTGTACACATATATGAGAGGGTCCCTAGTGGGATTTTTTGATCACAGTATATAAGCATATATAATATTATGTATAATATATTAAACCTCCCCATAGCACACACTGAACTGAGCACTGCTGCATGTAATCATTGCAGTGGAGCACAAGTCTTTACATGGCCCCATCACCGTCTATGTGATATATGGGAACCCATGCACTACACAGAGAGGCTTACTCCTGTGGCTGAGACAGAGATGCAGTGGGTGTACAATGAATGGGTGTCCGGTACATTACAAAGACTTTGATGGAGAGAGGTCACGTACAGATTAGGCTACTTTCACATTAGCGGCAGGCCTGATCCGGCAGGTGAAGGGTGCTGCCGGATCAGGACTGCCGTAGCGACATGTGTGGAGCCGGAACCATGCTCCGGCCCCACACATGTCACACAGTACATACATACACTCAGACACACACACATATAGGCAAACAAACACACATACATACTTACATGCTCCCGGCAGGTCTTCAGAGCGCCGGAGTAGCAGGACAGCTCGCACAGGTGACGATTCCCCACAGCGCCCTCTGCTGGGCGCCTGGTGGAATCGTCATCTGTGCGCGCCGACCTGTCCCTCCGGCGCTCTGAAGACCTGCCGGGGAGCATGTAAGTATGTATGTGTATTTGTATGTCTATATGTGTGTGTATGTTTATGTGTATGTCTATGTCTGTATGTGTGTATGTGTAGCCAGATCCGTCATGAACTCCATTGAAAGTCAATGGAGGGCGGATCCGGTTACCATTGTGGTCACACCAGACGGATTCGCCCCCATTGACTTGCATTGGGGGTCATTCCGGATCCATCTTGGTGCGGATGCCTGGACCAGAGAGCAAACCGCAGCATGCTGCGTTTTGTTCTCCGGTCTGAAGACGGAACGGAATGCTTTCAGGAGCATTCCGTTGTCTTCAGTTCAGTTTTGTCCCCATTGACAATGAATGGGGACAAAACTGAAGCGTTTTATTCCGGTATTGAGCCCCTATGACGGAACTCAATACCGGAATTTTAAAACGCTAGTGTGAAAGTAGCCTTAGATAGTTAAAGCACAGTGTGAAGTTCTGTCTTTTATAACAAACCACTGCAAGGCCCTCTTATTCTTCAAGAACAGGCGGGCTAAATAAAAAAAAAAGTATCACAAAGAGAAGCCCTTTAAATGTGTTGTCTCATCTCACCATTACTAAGGCAAAATAAGACACAGACCCAATCACCAGCCGTCTAGGAAACAGTGTAGCACAGCATGCTGAGAGCCTGAGGACTGTGTCTTATCTTGCCTTAGTAATGGTGAGATAAGACAAAAAATTGCATAGTATTGTTTTTTGTATACTATATGACCATGTAACATATTGAGGTCAGCCATAGGTCCCATGCACATTTAGGGTTGCCACCTGATTGGTAAAGCACTTCAAACCACTCTTCCATGATCCAGCATTCCAGCACTTGGTGAATCAGCTGAAGAGCGTCCCTTTAAGTACATAACATACTTTGCTCATCTGAATATCCGGCATGCTAGGACACAGTAGTAACCACATACAAACAATTGCGCTTTAACATTAACTTTTCACTCTTTCAGACCAAATACATATACCGTATGTGCCCACAGTGATGTCAGTCCAGTCAGATTCCTGCTTTTAATTTCCCTCTCATCATCTTTACTAGTTTTTCTACATTAGCTATCTGCCTGCATGATCCAGCACAAGCTGCTAATGTCATTCACACATGTGTTTCAGAAGTTTCTGAAAATGGTAGTGATCATGGAAGCAGATGTCTTGCAGGAGCTGCACAACATTTTCTCAAATGCTTAATTAAATCGTGGGCTCCGATCGGTTACCATGACAGGCTGGGGCCTACTGAAGGTTCCCAGGTCTGTCATGGTAAACTCCCTCCAAAGCTGTGCATGAGGCATGGCTCAGCATGCACAGTGGCAGAATCCAATTCACCATAAAAGTTCTCTATTATGGTGTATGGGACAAAGGATCAAGAGAACCCAGGTTCTAGCTCTCTACGTGGGCTAAAAACTATTATGTACAAAAATATAAAAAATTGAAATCACCCTCCCTTTCCCAATTTTACACATCCGAAAATGTCAGAACTATTAATTTTCCTGTGTGGTATACTCCTTAATGGAAAAAGAAAATTAAAAATACATGGTCCAACATTTTTTTGTCACCTTTCCCCACCAAAAAAATTGAATAACACTGATCAAAAAATGGTACCAATAAAAACTATAGTTTGTTCCTAAAAAAACAAGCCCTCATACTGCTCTGTGGATGGAAATTTCAAAAAGTTATGGCCATCAGAAAATGGCAATGCATATTTAAAGTAGTAAAAAAAATTATAAAATCTATAACAATTTGGTATCGCCGTAATTGCATTTACCTTCAGAATAAAGATGTCATGTCATTTTTAGCGCACATTGAATGCCGTAATATCAAAACCAAAAACCCTTGGCAGGAATGTGAATTTTTCAGTTTCACCCCACAAAGAATTTATTTCCAGTTTTCCAATAAAAGACATGGTAAATTAGATGGTACCATTAAAAAATACAATTTGTCCCACAAAAAATAAGCTCTTATATGGCTATGTGAATGGAATCTTGGGAGGAAAAAAGTAAAATGGGCTTCGTCGTTAAGGGGTTAAGGCAGCAAACACTGCAGATTTTACATGCAGCAGTCACCTCTGCTGTATGGGGATGAACAATCACTGCTGCAATTACTCATCCTCATATCAATTCATTATTTCTGGGTAGTAGATCCCTGTTTACACAGCTCAATCTGCTGCAGAACAAGGTTGATTTTGGGTGCCGCACAGAGAAGAGTCGCTTTGGCATATAATCGACGAATTTATAACAAGATTCGTTCTTAATACGAATTTATTCGGTCGAAGTTGCATAAAAAATAATCGTTATTTTGCAAATATTTCTGCACAAATTACGAACATACAGTATAAACATTGTTAAAAGTACGTTATGTAGTACGAATTCTTAGCGTACTATTGACTCGTGATTGCGTCGTACGCACACACAACACTAGGCCATGGCATACAGTCCTCAGAGGGAGTCCATATGAGCTAGAAAAGTAAGGTGCTAGCTATCCGGCTAAGTGCATAATTTACCAAACCCCATACAATAAGTGCATAATAGGACACATTGCAGTACTTGAAAAAGAATACACACAATGGGTTAAACTGCTTGAACGTCGCTGAACCTGTAAAAACATTATTGCTAAAAGACTGCAAAGACATAATTATGCAAACATTTTAGTGCAATCAATTTCACATTTGCAAGCATAATAGGGTCAGATATACGTTTCAGTCTCTCTTCATGGCTGCTTGGCATAAAACACTGGAACACAGTCCAAAATTCAATTGTAATCCATTTAAGGTAATTTTGTAATCCAAACAGGTAACGTGTAATCCACATGTATAATAGAAAATAGCAGCAAATAGAGAACCCTCTTTGCAAAGGGGGCTCCCAAATAACCTGAGAAGGGGGGAAAAGGAAAATAGGTGCGCATAGGCGCAACTAAGAATTTTCTGCAGAATGGGGGGGGGGAGTCCTGACAAGCCATGTCCATCGGGGTGAGAGTCAAACAGGGGGCAATAAAAACAAGATAAATTAAAAACAAGTGCCAACTAGCTCTCACCCGTCAGGTGCAGTCCATGTTGTTGTTCCCATAGGTCCAGACCATGAGGTGTCCTTTAAGTCAGCCAGACAAAGACAGCCAGTTGTAGAAGGGTTCCTCAGATGAGGGACCTGAAGTCCTCCTTGCTGATACTGCTGCTGAAGGACATAAGAGGACGCTCCTGTCTCCTGTAGGCCATGCTGGCTGCCGTGGTCCAGCTCCACTGCCGTCTGCTGCTAGAATTTGGACTTGACAGGGTGTTGGTCACACAGGTGAGCACTGCTGCCACTTGAGCCTTCACCTTTCCGGATACTCCTTCCGGTTCAGGCAAGGCTGCACCCAAGGAAGAACCGCCAGCTCCCCGGGCTGCTGATGCCATTTTCTACAGTAGCTGGTAGTGGATCACCGTGGGCTGAAAAGTGAAGGATGATGTAGTCAGCTTGTCCAGGTGAAAGGACTGTGGTGGTGGTGGCAATCCAGGGATCAGAGGCTCTGGCTGGGGCTGTGGTTTCTCTCTAAAATGGAGGGTGCCATCTGGTGACTCTTGTAAGCAGCGCACAGGTCCTGCGGCTGCTTAGTCCTCCGGCCAAACGTCTGGTGGTGATGCAGGATCCAAGGGCTTTGACAATAACGTTACCCCGGTAGCAAAGGGGCCTTTCAGGGATGCCATGGGGGTATATTCTACCTGATCCCCCACGTATAGTCTGTGACGGGCTTGGGACAGGTAAGACCATTTGACAGACCTGCGGCCCACGAAGTACACCTTGCCGTCCTCGGCATCCGCAAGGAAGCCACTGCCTCTCTCCACCGAAAACCAGAGGATGGTTCCTTTGCGCAGTTCCAGCGTAGAGTCTCCCGGCCTCGGATGGCTAAGCACTTGGATGACCCAGTCCTCCACCACTTTCTTATAGTCCCATAAGGTCTGGGAGTGGGCTGTCACTGATGCAGGCACAATGGGATTCTGCCGCATGGAAGGTGTTCTCCTCCTGGGTGGCGGGGTGGACGCTCCAGCCGCCTCTGTTGCACCAGCCGGCATGGCGGACACCTCCGGTGCCCGTGTGATTCTAGAGGTCAATTGTGAAACTCTGATCTCCTCTGGACTGTCCGGTGGTTCGTGGTCGCTACCAAACACCATCTCTCCCCACTTTGGTCGCAGTTGTTTCGCCATGCTGTCTTGTTCACTGATGGCTTGAACTGGAGAGGAGGGCGGAGTAATGAGGGAGGAGTCTTCACTCCCTATACTTGCAAAAAGATAGTTCCCTGTGGGTCGGGCTGGTTTTTCCCACTTCTGAGTGGGGCGTATCTTTACTTTCCCGCTCTTGAGGGGGCGTATCGCCATTTTTCCGCTTCTGTGGGGGCAAGAAGAATGTGTACATAGCCTTAGTGTTCAAAATTTTAAGAACATTTAAGAATCGTACGAAGCGAATCAGAAAAAATTCAGATTTGTTTCGGAGTAAGAAATAAGGAGGATTCGTAACGAATATATGAAGCGGTGAATAGATTCGCTCATCTGTAGTGCCGCATCAACAATTCTTTGATCCAATGAATGAGGATTTGCCTGTTCATTGGGGGATTGGTAGCATCCTTACACAGGACAGTTATTATGGCCGAGCGCTTCTAGGTACACTCCTTCTCAATAATTGCCCAAAGGCATGCCTTCAAGTGTCCCTCTTTTTGATCCAAGTCCCTCTGTCCCTTTTTTGCTCCTTAAATGACCCTTGACCTTTGAAATGAGAGTGCATCAATAAACTTACTAAACCGCTCACAAAATCTGTCTGTCCTATTTTTCATTATTTGGTGCCAGATGATTTGTGTTAGTATTTAAAGACGCATTCCAGCCCTAGAAAAAAAACCCATCCAAGGGGTTGCAAATGGCGTAAAACAGAACACATCTTTCAAATCCCCCACCGCTGCAGTTTGGACAGAGCCTGGTCCCGCTGTAACCACTTCCTGTTCAACATGGCAGGTAACAGGTATAAATGTTCCTCAGGCAGTCATTGGCTACAGCCATGACCCACCAGAACTTGGATGTAGGGCTTTTAGGTGATATTTTTAGGGGTCATATATTAAACAGCTCCTAACCTATTGTAATTGTTTCTATTTTCAAGTAAAGTTCTTATTGACCAAATGAAATACTTAGAAGAGGAAGGGCTGCTTCCCCACTTAAGCCAGAGTGACACAAGTGTCATCTATTCCGCATGATAAATCCTGGCTATTATTGGTTATGGGTAGAAAAATAAATCATTGCGTGCTTGGGCAGAACAAGCCTTTTTAGAAAGTTTCCAGTCTCTACTGTGTAGTTGATGACATTTCTGTAGACATGCAGGTGAATATGTTCGTGCAATATAAATAACGGGCCCTACAATTACCAGACACAACAGACTATGGTTAATGTCTACATCTAAGACAGTACTTTCATGTTTTCTTCAAACAATGGGATTGTTTGGTCTGTGAGCCTAGAGATGCTGGTCTTCACATTAGAATCTCTTCGTGGCATTCAGTAAAGGAAGTTCTGTACTGGAAAACAACGAATATATATATGTTTCCAAAGCAAGGCATAGAGCTATAGAGCTGTAATGTCTGAAGACATCTTTCTAGCATCTAGGATTTCCAGAAAACTAATTTGCACTGTCCTGGACTAATTCTATAAATCCTATATATCAACTCTAGTTTTACACAGTCTATAGCAGGCTTCTCCAAGAATATACCTGTACCTTTTTCAATCTGTTTTGTTCTTTCTGTTAACAAGATTTGCAGCCACTGAAGCAGGAAATTATGCCTTGTTGCACAGTTTGGATTAAAAATTTTGGGACAATGCCAATTTGGTTTATGGCTCATAATATACAAAATGTGTCGGCTTTCAGGCCCAACAAGTGGTTTTGCTACTTTCATGAACCCTAATACTTGGATAAAATATAGTGCCTAAATTGGGTTTTTCTTTTCAACACTCTTTAAAATCATCATTTATGAAGGAAGTTGCAATTTTGTAATGTATTTCTTTTAACTTTATTGCTCCTATCTCTTGGTCTGGGCTGTGGTCACATGACCATGTCCATACAGCTCTTTCTTATTTCCTGTGATGTTATGGGCAGTGATAGGGGAGTTTCTATAACTAGCTAGGTGCGCGGAGCTATAAACTAGCTGGGTGTTGTTAGGGGTAATGATGGAGCTTTGGTAGGAGAAGGAGAAGTGCATCAGGGGTTTGGTTGGATACAGGAAGAGGAAGTGCTAAAGACAGGATGGAAACAAACCAGAGTAATTTATTTACATGGTGAAAACAGGTCAGAAGGATACAACTTGAAATAAAGCATGGGGAACATATACATCGGGTAAGCAGCTACATGAGCAACCATAGTAATTCTGGAAGATACTGTATCTGTACAGAGTTTGCTGTCATGTTTAGGGGCAACTCTCTGACGTATCCTGGATGCTATCTCTTCCATAGTTTATCTAGGTTATCCCAGCTTCCTTGAGAAGCTGTTGTTTTAGAGTAGTCCTCTGACTCTGGAGGTCTTCTAATTCCCTTTTGTAGAGACTCAACTTTGGAATAAAGTTTATTTGAAACAAATGTGCTACTGTGCTGCATTCACGCATGTTTCACAATGACTGTGTATTATTAATTAACTGATTTGGGCAATGTTGATATGGTTGACACTGGGTTCAAAAGCTGAGCTGGAGTCTTTGATACCTCATGTAAAATAGACTTCTTTCATTACAAAAATTGAATTAAGAACATTGAATTAATTAAGAATGATCATAAAATCCTCATAAAACACCGCACCTTCAGCATGTTGTAAGAAAAAATTAACAAAGCAAAGAAAACGTGAGAAAGAAATTCACTTCAACATACTGAAGCAGACTGACTAATCCTATCCAAAATGTAGTCAATGTAAACGTAGATAGTCAGCCTAAAGATCCACCAAATTCATCACAGTGGTTAATGGTGGACACTAGACACTTTTGTCTAACTTTACACTATTTGTTGGCTTCATTTGCAACAAAATTTTAGGTGCAAAATGGCTCATCTTAAAGGGGTTGTCCCATCTCAGATAATGGGGGCATATCGCTAGGATATGCCCCCACTGTCTTATAGGTGCGGGTCCCACCGCTGGGAACCGCACCTATATCAAGAACGAAGCGGGGAGCTCTGTGCCCAGATCCCTGCTGTGCTCATAGAAATGAATGAGAGCGCACCGCATAAGTGCGGCCACCGTTTCCATTCATTTCTATGGAGCCGATGGAAATAGCCGAGCCAGCGCTCGGTTATTTTCGGCGGCCCCGTTCTCGATGTAGGTGCGGGTCCCAGCGGTCGGACCCACACCTATAAGACAATAAGGGCATATCCTAGAGATATGCCCCCATTGTCCGAGATGAGATAATCCCTTTAAGCCACTACCATTCTAGAAATACCACACCCTTTCCTACAGATCCATACCCTTTGGCATGTTTACTTGCTTCATAAATACAGTATGTCTAAATAAGATTCTACAAATGATGTTGTTAATTACATCAACATTCAGTTGTAGCCACAATAGTAAAGTGGACCATTATCTTATGGCCTTTTGAGTCTTTGGTGTCACATGTTTAAAGCTCTCATAGCCACAACTTCCAACCAAAAATTGCCAGATAATATGACTGCAAAACAATAATTAAGGAAACAAATGTTGTAAATAAGGTACAATAATGTGACCACATCCTAGATCACAGGTACACCAAAAAACAATGTACCAGAAATATTATAAATGCACCTTTTTATGAACCCTTACCCAGCTTTATAGCTCTGTTAGTTGACAATTGGAGAATTCATTTTGAAGATAGTTGAATTAGTTATTAGCAAATTGATTCTAAACTAATCAAATTTGTTGTGCATTTTCAAAAAATTTTTGTTTTCAACTAATTATATACTTTTTTAAAATGATGACCGCTGTTTTACAGATCGGAAGAGAGAAGGCATCTTCCACCAAAAGGGATCATTTTTGTTTTTTTAATTAAAAAAAAATCAAGCACTGTAGTGTGTTTTTAAACCGGCTGTCTGTTTTTACCAGCAGCTACCATCCATTTACCTATAGCCAGATATGTCCTGTCAGTTTTACATAAGTAATGCTATCTTGGCATTAAAGAGCTTGAAAGAGGTTGGATACAGTCCTGGGAGACCTTGGAGTGTTATACATAAACTTTCAGGGAGCTTTTGATTCAGACCAAATTTATTCAGACTAAGGCCCCATTCACACGTCCGTATTTTGCATCCGCATCCTCTCCGCATCCGTTTCCGCATTTGCGGACAATTATGCGGATAGTATGCGGATACATTCATTTCAATGGGTCCCGAAAAAATGCGGACATTGCACCGTATGTTGTCCGCATCCGTTTCTCTGTTCCGTTCCGTTTTGCGGATCCGCAATCAGAAATCCTCCTGTCCTACTTTTCCTCCTGTTTTGCGGTCCGTAGCCCAATACAAGTCTATGGGACATCCGTAAATGCGGAAGACATGCGGAAAGCCATCCGCATGTCATCCGTATTTGCAGATTCCGTTCCAGGAGGGGTGAAAAAAAAAGATGTTATTCATCCTTACGTTTTTTGCGGATCCGCAAAAAACGGATGACATATGGATACATCCTTTCCGTTTTTTTACGGAAAGACGGAACGGATGTCCTGGAAAAATGGAGTTTTTTGCGGAACAACGGATCCGCAAAAAACTGACCGTTTTCCAGGATGTGCACACATACGGACGTGTGAATGGGGCCTAATCTGAAGGCCTATTAGACCAACTTGGATCCAAAACAAATTTTGGGAAATTCAGTGTCAATCTCTATTAGTGTACTGTTGAACATCATCCATTTGATCTAACATAAATTAAAAGAGATTCTCTACTACTGTACGTAATAAATGCTTTATATTGGAGAAATTGCCTTGTGCTAAGTAATGTTGGCTCACAGATTTTCTACGAATCCTATTTACCTCAGGATTAATTATCCCTATTGTCTATGCTTTCTGACTTGTAATCATTATAGAAAGCACATATACCGCTTTTAAATCATGTTGATATTATTTTCAGCTTCACAATGCAGTTCTGACATGTTTTCATTACAGATTTAGAAGAAAAGATTGATGACCTGAACAAAGCAAATGAAGAAAAAGCCAATGAGCTCCTACAACTGGAGCAGAAAGCCAGAGAGCTTAAAGACTACATAGTTCAGGAAGAAAATAAGCAAGCTAACTGCAGAGCCTAGTTATTTTTCACTCAATTTTTACTTTATGTATATTTTAAAGTGACCGACTAGTCTGTTAAAATAAAGTTGTTTTAAACGCAGTCTACAATATTGATTTTTATTAGACGTTTGCTTTATAATTATTTAGTGACCTCTAACATAAGTCCATTAAGTGGATCCATGTTTTCAGTCATGATTTCATAATGATGAGGATTTATCACTTTTAGGTAAATATAGTTTAAAAGAGTTGTGCAGCCTGTTTATATTGATGACCTATTGTCAAAATAAGTCATCAATATTTGATCAGTGGGGATCTGACACCAGTCGATCAGCTCTTTAAATAGGAGGCGATGCCCCATGAGAGCGCTACTTCCTCTTCATTACCCTATGTGTTGTCTCCCTTGCAGCGGTGGCACAGTGTAATTACAAGTACTCGCTACGTTCAAGTGAATGCAGAGATTAATTGTAATTACACTGCACTTCTGAGACGACAGACAGTGTAATGAACAGGAAGCAGTGTTCACTTGCAGCGCTCTACAAACAGCTGATCAGCAGGGGTGTCAGACACCCGCCATCAATATGGCTAGGTCATCAATATGTAGACAGCCTGCACAACCTCATTATAAGATTGTATTACAGCTCAATCAAGGCTTTAGTGACTTACCAGGCACAGCCACTAAGTATGAAGCTGTTCCCAGTAAACAATGAAGGGGATTCGTAGCCTTTCAAACAGCTGATCAACAGGAGTGGTAAAAGTCAGACCTCATGATATAATATTTATGGCACATCATAAGAATACATTCACAGCGAAACATCACTCCATACATTGAGTAGATAGTGATGTTGTGTATTCAAAATTCCACAGCATGTTCATGCAGATTTTTTCTGCTACATGTGAATGGCGTTATGAAAATCCCATATCCATTATACTTGGAATTATGAATGCATACCCCAAATCTGCACCAATTCTTTATCATGTGACCCTGGAATAATGGGACACATTTATTAACACCGGCATTTTAGATGTCGGTCTTAATAATGCCCTGCACTTGCAGTGGATCCGATGAAGTTATGTAGAGGCACCATAGAAAATGGTAAATGAGACAGGCCTGCCGGTCTGTCTCCTTTCCCGCCCACACCACACCCCCTTTTTTAGACCTGGTGTGTGCAGGGAAGTTGCAAATTGCAATGCAAAGGTCCTTTGCAATCTGCACCAGAAATACACCTGAAATAGGCATATTTCTATTTCATAAATGACCCCCAATGTTCATATTATCGGAAAAAAGGTGAAGAAGAAAGCTCAGTTTCTACACCTTGATTTGTGTCCACCAGTGGTGATTTAGTTGTTTGGACATGATTTGGAAAGACACAGCCCTGTCTATATAAGGTTTCACAGCTGAAAATGCATATCAGAGCAAATACCAAGCCATATGTCGAGGAAAGAACTGCCTGTAGAGCTCAGAGACATTACTCTATGGATGCACAGAATTGGACAAGAGTCGAATAATTTCTGCTGCAGTGAGGGTTCCCAAGAGCATAGCGGCCTCCATAATTCTTAAATGGAAGATGTTCAGAACAACCAGGACTCTTCTTAGAGCTTTCTAGAGAGGCGACCAAGAACCCAAGGGCTCCACAGATCTTCTGTGAAGATAGGAAAAACTTTCAGAAGGTCAACCATCACTGCAGCACTCCACTAATCTGGGCTTTATGGCAGAGTGACCAGAAAGAAGTCTCTCCTCAGTAAAAGACAAATGAAACTCAGATGAAACCAAGATTGAACTTTAGTGGCTTATGAACAACTCTGTGAATATCCTTGCATAGCCAAGTCAAGCCAAAGCCCTGACTTGAACCCAATCAAACATCTCTGGAGGACCTGAAAATGGCTGTCCATCTCCTTTGAGAAGAAATTATTGGATCCTTCTTTTACTCAATATCTGCCCTCAGGAGAGAGTTGTGACATCCCCATACACATTAGATGGTCAGTTGGTCTCGCCATAACTCACGAGTATAGCCAATGTTCATCTTATGTGTATGGGCACCTTTAACCCTTGATATAGTTAGCTGGATGATGCCTCCGATCTGTGGATCATGGATTCCCTGTTTCCTTTGGATAGGAATACAGCTACCATTTGCTTTAACAGAGGAGATATCTGGTATGAAACACTGCAACCTGATTTGACTGGATTATAAAAAGGCATTACTTACGGTAGGAAAAAGTATTGTCTTGTGTATAATAATACTGTGGCCGCAAATTTGACTTGTGTATTGCATACACAAAACACAATGTGGGATATTTATCAAAACTGGTGTTTTTTTTTAAGGTCTTGATTCCCCCTGTACAGCGGCGCACAGCTCTCATAGATTTGTTGTATCTTTCTGCTGGCCGTGGATCAGACTTAAATCTATGGCAGCCTCCTAGCTGTCGTAGATTTGTCTTTATTCATGCCAGAAAACTAGTGTGAATAAAGATAAATGTGCCAGGCCTGCTGCCCCCTCCTGCCCCTGCTTTTTTGCCCCTTCAGAAAAGTGATGTGAAGAGGGAAAAAGCATAAATGTTGTTACAAAAATAATATGCAACAAAACGTGCGACTTTTTAATGCCACAAAAGTGGCATAAATAAAATTAAGATGCGGAAATAGTATACAGTATATAGGGAATGCCAAAGCTACCATTTTATTACTGCTTTAGGGATCAAGAATGAATGCCTGTGAAGTACACAATTAGAATGTGTAGGTAAAGCTGCATTCTTACCTATTATGTCAGGGGTTATATTCCACCATTAACCTCTTCAGTGAAGCAGGACCTTGTTGCTCCACCCATGCAGTGGCTTGTATGCCCTAATCAAGGTATCATCTATCATTAACACATTCCTGCATTCCAGTGGTCTAGGTACGGTGTCATGGTAATAATGAATTAGGGGATTAGAATTTCCTTTTTAGCGAAATAAGCATGAAATGAACCAATTTACAATTGACTACAAACAATTACATTTTTTCTTCAAACTCATTTAATTAATACATTTACTTACTTCTATATGTAATCTTCATCTCAGTACTTCATTGTACTGCTGAAAGCAACTTAACAAAGACAACAATTATTAAAAGGCTTTTCAGTGACTTAAAAACTGAAGAGCACACACGGTTATGGCTGTGCCTGGTACAGCAGCTCAGTTCCAATCTTGAAGCAGTAAATTCCTTGTAATGCCTTGTAAGGCTAGCTCAGCCGAATGTAATAACAATTTTCATTTAGACACCCATTACTTCATTCTGGACAAAAAGTTCTTTTAATCTGTACACAAAGAACAGTTAAGTGCACTGAGGGCAGGCCCAATTCACTCTGTGCACTCTCTGCCAGTCCTTCCCTTTCCTTCTTGATTGGCAGAATCCGGTTCCTGCATAGTCATCTTGCCTGACACTGTCAATCAAGAAGGAGGGTGAGGATCTGGCAGAGGAAGCAGGAGGAGCAATGGTGCACAGAGTGGATTGGGCCTGATGGAACAGTGAATTTCCAGACAAAACCACAACCAAATCTGCTGTGCCTGGGCAATTAATGAAATGGATGTAACCTCTTTGTTGAGGGTGTAGGGAGTCAGAAATCCACTGATTAAATATTGATGACTAGAGATGAGCGAATGTGCTCGTAATGAGCACTGTACCGCTCGGCTCCCCTGCGCTCGCATGGGCGCAGGCAGCCGCTTCCGTCGGGTGAGGAGGACGGAAGCGGCTGCCTGAGCCCATGCGAGCGCAGGGGAGTCAAGCGGTACAGTGCTCGTTATGAGCACGTTCGCTCATCTCTATTGATGACCTATCCCAAGGAAGACCCATTAGTATTACACTTTCACGCTTAGACGTTTAGAGGTGAAAATAAATGGTGGCTAAGTACAATGTTATTATTGCATTTCTCCCTTATTTTGGAATCATACAATACATGAAGTTATGGGTGTAACCTTTAAAAGGAGTTTCCAGGGATCCAATATTAATGACCTACCCTCAGGGACTTAAATAATGCTAAGGGTCCGACACCCCACACCCCGACTGCCTAAGGTGCTGGACCTAGCACTGTGAAAGGAGAGGGCAGCACAGCTCTGTTCAGAGTTTAGCGGCCATGCTGGGTTACTGCACCTCAGCTTCCATTGATGTGAATGGGAGATGAGGTGCAGTAACCCAACCTGACCAGTGGTTCCCTCTCCATCCACAATGCTAGTTCCAGCGCCAGTGGCTGCATGGAATAGTTGATCTGAGTTTTGGGGTTTCTGGGTTTCTTTTAAATGGACAAATTATCCATCAATCATGGACAGACAATAATGATGATAAGAACTGGAAACAGTGAAATAATAATATTTACCACAAAAATAACCTGCTCAAGTACCACCAGCCCCAAAAAATCAAAGACACAGGAAAAAAGTTGCCTATTTTAACACACTATGCAGGAATTTCTGGATGGTTGGCAACCCTGGGTGTCAGACCCTCACAGAACCAATAATACCCCCTTTCGACATGTGATGTAATAGTATGTCACATGCTGGTACTTTTAAGATGGCGTTCGTTTTGGAATGGAGCGGGCACCATAGCAACCAAATGCTTGCTATTTCCTACAGCAGGCACCCACGGCTAATGTCCGCGACCAGCGGTAATGCCAATCACAGACATTTAACCTCTCAGATGCCATGTTCAAACATGACCATGGCATCTGAGCATGTGAAATACCGGAAGTGTGTGCTTCCAGGTATGCTATCGCTCCACCTGTGTGGCAATCGGAGGAGCCGGAGCATGTATGCGGAAGCCCCTGTCATTCAGAATGATAGAAGGCTGCTGCATAGTAGTTTCTATAGAGCCTCTGCCTGTAAAATCATCATAGACTCCAATGCTAATGCTCTGGAGTATGAGAGAAGCAATCCAATGCAGAGAAGCAATACTTATGTGTTTAAAAATAAAAAAGATTTAAAAAAATCAAATAACCCCCTTTTTCATGTGTATCGCCGCGTGATACTATCAAAATATAAAAATATTTATTCCGTACGGAAAAAAAGCTGAAAATGTCAAAACGTCTGATTCGCCTTTTTTTGGTCGCTTCTCTTCCCACAAAAAATTAAATCAAAAAGTCATACACACCCTAGAATGGTATCAATAAAATGTACAGATCTCCCCACAAAAAATTGGCCCTCACACAGCTCTGCACACATAACTACAAAAATGTTATAGGGGTAAGAATATAATGAAAAATAATACTTTTTTCAAGTTTTTATTTTTTTTTTCAGTATCAAAACGCAAGAAAAACTGACCTAGAAACAGCACAAATCAGTTTTACCACAAAGTGAACGCCTTAAAAAAAAAATTGTAAAACTGTAGCGGAATTTTTTCCCACTTCCCACTACATCCTATACAACATTAAATGGTGGCATTAGAAAGTACTACTTGTCCTGCAAAAACATGGCTATGTGAATGTAAAAATAAAAATGTTATGGCTCTGGGAAGATGGGGAGCGAAAAACAAAAACGTCAAAACAGAAATTGTCTCATTGGGAAAACGGTTAATTCTGTTATTCTGAGGATAGATCATCAATATTTGTTAACCACACATGCAGTATATATGCATTTTTTACAACATTTGTTTTTCAATTAAAGCACTTTTTCAAGTAATTTATAATTCAGAATTATCAAGTGCATCCATGCAGTTTTGAAAATTCTTAACAAGCATATAATTACTGTAGGTCATTTCCTATAGTTAAAGTAAAATATAGTCTCCTGAATCTCCCTGGAGGCTTTCATCCGAAGTTTTTCTTTTAAATCATCACTGAAATTCCTAGTCTATTGTACTTTTAATGACACCAATTTACTGTGAAGTCTTCACAATGATTACTGCAAACTGAAAAGTATCTGAGGAAGATCCGTCACATCTTACTAAATGAAGCACTATGTGTTAAGGTCCCTTTACACTGGCAAATTGCGGTCCCCAATGAACAGAACGGCCGACCAAGGGCCGTTTGCATGAGCACCACTATTAGTTGAGCAGTTGAATGAGAAGGTAGGCCTTGGGGGAGAGAGAAGCTGCCTAGCCACTGCATCCTAATAGATGTTAAGAGCTGTAGACAATCCATGTCTGCGACAGAGAACAACCAACCTGCCACCTCTTGCACATTCCCAGCAAGCACATCTTCCAGAATCCTGATCCTGTCACACAAAACCTATGAGGCCTCTTACTTCTACCTGCAGCCCTTACTCCTAGAACAGGGTTCAGTAACCTCTGGTACTGCAGCTGTTGAGAAACTACAAATCTCAGCATGCTCTATTCATTTCTATAGGAGTTCTGAGTACAGCTGAGCAACTGTGCTTGCTGGGAGTTGTAGTTTTACCACCACTGTAGTGCCGAACATTGCTAATCCCTGTCCTTGAGCATACAAGTACTGCTTTGCCCCTTAAAATGCCAGTGTATGCACACTTCCTTCTGTCCCACTCTACAGCAGCCTGCCTTGAGTTATTTAAGGTGCCTGAGGAATAGGTTGTTTAGTTAGCCAGTTCCTGCAAAAGTGCCCTGACATTTAGATTGTTTACTGGTTTAGGGCTCATACACACGACCAGCATGCTGCGGTTTGCTTTCTGTCCTGGGATGCAGAGCAAGACGGATCTGTCATAACCCACAATGCAAGTCAATGGGGACGTGCAACGGACGCCCTCCCTACAGGGCCCGCTAAGTGTGGTGTCACTCTCGTCCCAAGCGTAGGAATGCCGAGTGGTATAATGCCTAAAATATCTCTGGTGTGTCACTGGAAAAGGCTGGGCCCCAGGCTTTGGCTTAGGCAGCTTTACTTAGGCAAACTTGCATCAAAATAACAAACTTCTGGCTTTGTCTTGGCTTTCAGCAGGTTTTGGCATATAAACTTGGCAGGCAAAATCCTCTGCTTTAATTCTCTGTAGCTCACTGCTGTACTAACAAACTTTCTGTAAGCTTGGATGGCTGTGGAGGCTGCTCTTTCCTTCTTGGTTGGACTTAAGTTAGGCCAGGGAAACACCTCCTGGCTGCTGAGACTGTATACCTCTGTCTTTCTGGCCACCAGAGCTGAAGGTGCTCTGGCTGGCAGGGGCACGTCCAGCAGAGACGTGCCCTGCACACCATTCCCCTAGCACCTCCACCCTTACTGCAGGAAGTGGGAACAGTCCACTTCCCTCCAGAGGGGGTCAGAATGGAATGGAAAGGTCCATTCTGAGTAACTATGCAGTAGCTCTGCCTTTGTTTGCTGCCACCTGCTGGTACACCAGGCACATTACATAGTAAAACAGTTGCATAACATTAGGACGCAGAGACAGTTGTCTGTTGCAAGAAGAAGCAGACAGCCAGAATCGGCTACCTGCTTCTTCCATCCTTCTTTCATTCCCCCCCCTTGCCACCCTTCCCCCCTGCAGCTCTCTCCGTACTTTCTGCCTCATGTCTGGGCGGGGGGCGGGGCCGGCCTTCAGTCAGCATTGGCTCCGCCCCCTCTAGACAAGAGAAGAAGAACTCCTGCTGGTGATTCTGCTGCTAGGAAAAAGGTAAGTATAAGGTTTTTTTTTTTTTTACTTTCTGTGAGGGGACTGCACTGTGTTTATTATCCCTGTACTGTGACATCACTGTGTTTATTATCCCTGTACTGTGACATCACTGTGTTTAATATCCCTGTACTGTGACATCACTGTGTTTAATATCCCTGTACTGTGACATCACTGTGTTTATTATCCCTGTACTGTGACATCACTGTGTTTATTATCCCTGTACTGTGATATAACTGTGGCTATTATCCCTGTACTGTGACATCACTGTGTTTATTATCCCTGTACTGTGATATCACTGTGGTTATTATCCCTGTACTGTGACATCACTGTGGTTATTTTCCCTGTACTGTGACATCACTGTGTTTATTATCCCTGTACTGTGACATCACTGTGTTTAATATCCCTGTACTGTGACATCACTGTGCTTAATATCCCTGTACTGTGACATCACTGTGTTTAATATCCCTGTACTGTGACATCACTGTGTTTATTATCCCTGTACTGTGACATCACTGTGGTTATTATCCCTGTACTGTGACATCGCTGTGTTTATTATCCCTGTATGGTGACATCACTGTGTTTATTATCCCTGTACTGTGACATCACTGTGTTTATTATCCCTGTACTGTGACATCACTGTGTTTATTATCCCTGTACGGTGACATCACTGTGGTTATTATCGCTGTACTGTGACATCACTGTGTTTATTATCCCTGCACTGTGACATCACTGTGTTTATTATCCCTGTACGATGACATCGCTGTGTTTATTATCCCTGTACGATGACATTGCTGTGTTTATTATCCCTGTACGGTGACATCGCTGTGTTTATTATCCCTGTAAAGTGACATCGCTGTGTTTATTATCCCTGTATGGTTACATCGCTGCGTTTATTATCCCTATACGGTTACATCGCTGTGTTTATTATCCCTGTACGGTGACATCGCTGTGTTTATTATCTGTGTACGATGACATCGCTGTGTTTATTATCCCTGTAAGGTGACATCGCTGTGTTTATTATCCCTGTATGGTGACATCGCTGTGTTTATTATCCCTGTACGATGACATTGCTGTGTTTATTATCCCTGTACGGTGACATCGCTGTGTTTATTATCCCTGTACGGTGACATCGCTGTGTTTATTATCCCTGTACGGTGACATCGCTGTGTTTATTATCCTTGTACTGTGACATCGCTGTGTTTATTATCCCTGTATGGTGACATCGCTGTGTTTATTATCCCTGTACGATGATATCGCTGTGTTTATTATCCCTGCACGATGACATCGCTGTGTTTATTATCCCTGTACTGTGACATCGCTGTGTTTATTATCCCTGTACTGTGACATCACTGTATTTATTATCCCTGTACGGTGACATCACTGTGTTTATTATCCCCGCAACAGTAAGGGGACTGGGTGATTAGCTTATAGTGGGTGGAGTTAGGGGTGTGGCCTAGTGCTGAAAAAATCTGCCACGGCGCACTATGCGCGCAGCACAATATGTCCCTCTTTGTCTCTTTACAAAGTTGGGAGGTATGAAAATGCATAGAATGACATAGTGTTAGCAGACACAGACAGAAGCAGGGCAAAGGAGTGGTAACACCACTCTGGGGTGTTACAGACGGATCCTTTTTCTCTGACACAATCTGATACAATAGAAAATGGATCCGTCCCCCACTGGTTTTCAGTGGAATTCATGACGGATATGTCCTTGCTATGTTAAAGATAAACCAACTGGATCCATTCATAACGGATGCAGATGGTTGTATTATCAGTAACGGAAGCGTTTTTTCTGAACCCTGCTGGATCCAGCAAAAACGCTAGTGTGAAAGTAGTCTTAAAGGGGTTGTCCAAGTTATGAAAAAAATATATAGCACTGTAAATCTGATGGGCAGCAATATATAACTAAGTTCAGCAAGTTTTAGGCAAAAAACAATCTATATTTCCTCATTTCCCTGGTTCTCTTCTGGCCTTTGTTTACATGCAATAACAACAATCTCAGCCCCTCCCCCCTCCCCTGCAAAGGCAGTGAATACAAGTGCTGAGTGACATGTCTGCCTGCTAGAATACTCAGCAGCATGTTGTATGTGTAGGACTACAAGTCCCAGCTGTACAATGACACTGCTGATACACACAGGAAATTCTCCCTACCTGTTCTTGTACAATACAATTCCTCTATAGCTCCTTGCCCAGCATTTGCCTCCTCTCACTGCTGCAGCTACTATTTGTTGTAAAGCCTTGAGCCCTCAGTGTGTTCTGGCTGAAGGGGTTAATTTTTTTTCTGAAGGAATCCAGGGAGAGAGCAGATAGCAGCCCGGCAAAGGAAGGGGGCATGGCCAGTGACTTCTCGTGTACAGACTGTTATCTGAACTCTGAGGCTTGTGCACGAAACATCACAGACCAGGGAGATAAGGTAACGAAAGGTAAAGAAACCATCAGCTTTAGAAACACAAAGTATATAGGAAAGTTGTTATACCTGACAAGTTAGAAACATATAAAGAACAAAAAAATAACTCGGACAACCCCTTTAAACGTTTCAGTTTTGACCCCATCAACAATGGATGGGGACAATACTGATCAGGATACATCTGTTCAGTTAAATTGCAACCAGCGTTGTTGTGTCCGGTTTGCAAAACTGAACAAACCTGATCAGGCATGAAAATCAATGTAAGGCTACTTTCACACTAGCGTTTTTTTTTCCGGTATTGAGTTCCGTCATAGGGGACAAAACTGAACTGAAGAGAACGGAATGCTCCAAAATGCATTTCGTTCAGTTCAGTTGCGTCCCTAGCTCTCCGTCCTGTGGATTTGCACCAAGAGGGATCCGGCATGACCCCCAATGCAAGACAATGGGGACGGATCCGTTCTGTGTGACACAATAGAAACTGGATCCGTCCTCCATTGACTTTCAATGGAGGTAATGATGGATCAGGCAAGGAGTTAAATACCTGAAATGTCCACTGTGCTGCGCTGCTGTGCCCCTGCCCTTCTTCCCTGGCACGCTCTGCTCTGTTCTCAAACTGCCAAGGACGCTGCCGGCTTCGGCTTGGAGCTTCTGCCCTGCAATCTAAGATCAATCGCAGGCGGGCGTGCGAGCGGCGCGGGGTGAAGGGGGGGATTGGCTGGCTGCGGGGGTGGCGGAGGCCGTCTGGATGGATGGATGATGTAGCAGGCCCGGGCACAGGCCTCCTATGTCACAGCACTGTATATGAAGGGGCCCGGCCTGGCCTGAAAAACTAAAGCTTCACTGACACGTTGCCAGGCCCCTTGTCAGCCCGGGCCCCGAAGCAGCCACTGACTATGTTCCGGCCCCACAGTGTACCTGCGGCAGCACGGATCTAGAGGGACCCTTCACCCGCAGGATCCGTGCTGCTGCTAGTGTGAAAGTAGCCTAAGTCAATGGTGCCGGATCCATTTTATTTAGTTACAGAAAAAACAGATCCAGCGATGGCTTACAATGCTTTTTATGCCTGATCAGGGTTGTTCAGTTTTGAATTAATACAACCGGATCCGACTGAAACGGAGCCATCAAGATGTATTAAATGGAACAGATCTTTTTTATTCAGGTTTTGAGATCCTCTGCCAGATCTCGAAACCTGAATTAAAAAGGCAGATGTGAAAGTAGCCTATTGTTTCTCCAAGTAAGACCAGTAAACATCCTTGTTCATGTTACACCTATGTCTGACTGATTTCCCTCACCATTCTAGAGTGGGGAGCCACTTATGGGACAGAAATATCCTCAGTAAGGTCTCACCCCTTATCCATGTATTATAATGTTTGGAAATGTACTTAGCAACAGATGTAAAGGAACTTCTACTTAAAGGGGTATTCCCATCTCACAAATGTAGTTTATATAGTTAGATATAGCCATACCAATATTATTACTAATAGAATGTATTTATATAAAATGTACAGTTTAGAAGATTTACCTATTTGTATAGGCATTGTCCCACACACATCAGTCAGGCCGTTGCCCCTAGTTACGACCAACGTGGCCACGTAGTACTGGTGGAGAGCTGGCTCTTATTCAAACCCGCTCTGAGGTAACTGCTGTATTGTGAACGCACAGTACATGAACATGCGGAGACACATCTTAGGGTTGTAGCATTTTTATCTGCGCTTCCAAAACACAGAGAAACGGATCCAATTCCAAGATCAATTCATCTCTATAGAGCAGTATCCGTTCATAAAGTCTGCGTTTTGGACGGATCCTGACCATTGCGTTTTGGACGGATAGTGTCCAAAGTGCAAATGTGAAAGTACCCTAAGATGTGTCTCCGCATGCTCATGCAATGTGTGTTCACAATACAGCAGTTACCTCAGAGCGGGTTTGAATAAGAGCAAGCCGGCCACCACTACTACATGGCCGCAGTGGCCATAACTAGGGGAACGGTCTGATTGATGTGTGTGGGATAATGGATATACAAATAGGCAAATCTTCTAAACGGTACATTTTATATAAATACATTCTATTAGTAATAATATTGGTATGGCTATATCTAACTATACAAACTATATTTGTGAGATGGGAATACCCCTTTAAGCTATAAAATGTGGTTATCCAGAATCCACATCAAAGAAGAAAAACTGTCTCATTCCTTTGAGGAACCTCTATGTACTAAGTAAACCTATGACTCTTGTTGCATCTGTCTGGGAATCTTCTCCTCAATAAGGACTTTTACCTTATTATAGGTATGAGACTGACCATCAGAGGACACAACTTCTCCATCTCACTGCTGTTAAAGTGATGGATGCTGTTATTACCTGCAACACTCTGATCTTCACTAGACATGACAGCTATCATTCCAGACACATTTCCGTTTTGATCCTAACAGTCTAGCACTTGTCTGGGCAGTGAATACCCTGAGGTCAAGATTTGTGATAAGTGCAGGATGTGAGTGAATGTTTACAATGTAGGAACAAGAGGAAAGTTAGAGAATACTAACAAAACAACTCCTGCATAGCTTTATCATCCGGCCACTGTGATAAATCTGGTGCAGAGTGAGGCTGTCTGGCTGTTTACACTGCTTAAAAGGCCCCTTTACATGGCCCAATGTATGAGAATTGCTTCCTTGCCAATAGAGGAGACTGCTGAATTTACATGCAGCGATCTTCTCCACAGTATGGGGAAGAGCGATAGCTAATCCATCGTTAGTCCCCATACAGAATGATAGTTTGCTGGTAGCAGATCGCAGTCCCTAAACTGCTGCGGCGAACAATGTATCTTATGGGGACAAGTGATAGCATTAGTGATAGCTCCTACCCATACAGTCTAAAGGGGATCATTGCATGTAAATGATGATTTAGGTAACTGCGCAATCTATTAACCAATGAATGGTACAGTTTCTGTTCAGTGGGACTGACTCCCATCATCACCACCAATCAGCTGTTTGAAGAGACTGCTGCACTTTGATGAGTGCCATGGTCTCCTCACAGCTTACCAAGCCCAGTGCCATCCATTGGATAGTGGCTTTGCTTGGTATTGCAGCTCAGTCCCATTCACTTGAATAGAACTGTGTGTGGACCATGTGACCAATGAATGTGACATCACTGCCCTAAGAAGAGGCCACAGCACTCACCTTGGTCTCTTCAAATAGATCAACCGTATTAACTATTAACTATGTAACCTTTTAAATACACATTTATTCACTGCTGATGTGTGAGGATGCCTTGAGTCAGATACCCCTATAAATGTAATTTAATATCTTGTTTTTGATAAGGGGCATGGAGGGCCTTAGAAAGATTAAAAGAATTGAATTGATTTAGTCTTGAGAAGAGACGTCTAAGGGGGTACATGATTAACCTATGCAAATATATAAATGGGCCATACAAAAAATACGGTGGAAATCTGTTCCATGTAAAATGCCCTCAAAAGACAAGGGGCACTGCATCCGACTGGAGAAAAAAAAGTTCAGTCTCCAGAAGTGTCAAAGCTTCATTACTGTAAGATCTATGAATCTGTGGAATAGATTTCTTCAGGACTTGGTCACAGCAGGACAATTTTAAAAAGGGTTTAGATGAATTCTTGAAAGTAAATTACAATAATGCTTATAAAAATGTGTAGAAATCTGAGTCTCACTTCCTTCTGGGATTCGCGTCCCCACCTATCTCTTGGTTGAACTTGATGGACTTATGGCTTTTTTCAACCGTATTAACTATGTAACTATGTAACCTTTTAAATACACTTTTATTCACTGCTCTGTGGTCTCGGTGAATGGAAGTGATTATGTATTGTACTGTATATGATTGTATCAAATGTCATTCATAGCTGCAAATGAGACAATGGACTGAATGCTCTCTTGCAAATGGAGCCATGGAGTCATAGGTGATGGACGACATGCACCACATTCCTAGAGATCAGTGGTTGCAAGAGTTGCATTCCAGGCACTTAATCACATAAGAGCCTGGAATAAATACCAGGGTGTAGGAAAGGTTTCATGATAGTTAATACAAAGTTCTTAGTCATCTACATGATCTGTAAAGGATTACAACCAAGTCTACATTGTATATCTACTGCAATGTAAATAAGATTAATTCTCTATACGTGTAGGGGCATGTTCACATCTGATCTGGAGACTCTGTTCAGCGCCTCTGTTGCAGGTTCCTCAACACAAAAAAAGTCCTGCACCATGAAATCCTGACAGGCTCATCATTACAGAGAGCTATGTTTTACTCTGAAATACTCCCTGTCCTGCTCAGCTTGGCCTATTGCCTTTAGGAAGTAAAGCAAGACACAAGTCAGGCAGATTGGGGTGAAGCTGCACAGTGGACTTTCCTCCCTGCACTTGGACTCTTCTTTCTGTTCCTCTGTCATTTTTAGGCCTCTTGCACATGGCTGTTGTTTGGCCGTTCTTTGCATTGGGGATCGCAATTTGCACTTCCCAATGCACAGGCACCATCCGTGGTGCTGCCACGAGAGATCGAGACCCATTCAACTTGAATGTGTCAGTGATCCGTCCGCACCACAAAAAAAATAGAACAAGTTGAATTCAATATGGGCGTGAGGCCTTAAAAGCATTTTCCCTTTAAAACTGCCTCAGGACTTGTTCACATCTGTGTTGGAGGCTCCGTTCAGGGCCTTTGTCCCAGATTCCATCAAAAGGACTGGACAAAAAAGTCATGCATGCAGAACTTTTTTGTCTAGTTAAAAAACAGGACTCCATCTGCTCGCCCCAATTATGTGCAGAATCCAACACTTTCATTATTTTCATTTTTCTGCTCCTCAAACAGAGCAGAACTACTGAAATATAGTGGTGTGAGCTCACCTTTAGATATAGTAAAAATAAAGTGTTAGCAGTTGCTCATCTTACAATTATCAATCCCAATTTTTCCAATGACATGTAAGTTCATATGTGACACCCTTTAACGACTGCCCCCTATCTTTTGACGGCAGACGTTGCAGGTCTTCTGTCGTCATTTGACATTGCTGCAGTTGAGGGGGTTACAAGCTGCAGGAGCTCTCCTACACAGTACAGACCAAAAGTTTGGACACACCTTCTCATTCAAAGAGTTTTCTGTATTTTCATGACTATGAAAATTGTAGATTCACACTGAAGGCATCAAAACTATGAATTAACACATGTGGAATTATATACTTAACAAAAAAGTGTGAAACAACTGAAAATATGTCTTATATTCTAGGTTCTTCAAACTAGCCACCTTTTGCTTTGATTACTGCTTTGCACACTCTTGGCATTCTCTTGATGAGCTTCAAGAGGTAGTCACCTGAAATGGTTTTCACTTCACAGGTGTGCCCTGTCAGGTTTAATAAGTGGGATTTCTTGCCTTATAAATGGGGTTGGGACCATGAGGTGTTGGGCAGAAGTCGGGTGGATACACAGCTGATAGTCCTACTAAATAGACTGTTAGAATTTGTATTATGACAAGAAAAAAACAGCTAAGTAAAGAAAAACGAGTGGCCATCATTACTTTAAGAAATGAAGGTCAGTCAGTCCGATCCTTTTAGCAGCGGCTAGAACCTTAATAGCATACCACTGGAAACTGACAGCACCCCCACAAATACCCCACTGGCTAGCCAAGGGAGACCAATTATTTAGATTTGAACAGTTGGCCTCTTGAGAATCTCATAAATCCAAACATTTTTACAATATTTGGTCTCCGTGGTCCAAATATAGAAAATATTCCGCTTCCATGTAGTTAATTACTAGACCTGACCATGTAATGCTATCTCCTATCAACCTTACTTTAGGTGTAAACAGATAATATAAAAGAAGATTTCTTATATTCAGCTACTTAGTAGTTCTCAGACTAAGCTACATCAGGCACAGGCACATGTACATGTAAGAAGATACAACATCTTAATTTTAAAATACAATGTCACCATTCTAATTGAATGTGTAACCTGACAAATGTTTACTTCAGCTGTAATCTAATTTATGACTATGTTCATTGGTTTTGTATTTTTCATGTATATTTAACAGCTTTGTAAAAAGTGAAAACTCCAAATAAAATGTTATATATAAAAAGGTCAGTCAGTCCGAAAAATTGGGAAAACTTTGAAAGTGTCCCCAAGTGCAGTCGCAAAAACCATCAAGCGCTACAAAGAAAATGGCTCACATGAGGACCGCCCCAGGAAAGGAAGACCAAGAGTCACCTCTGCTGCGGAGGATAAGTTCATCCGAGTCACCAGCCTCAGAAATTGCAAGTTAACAGCAGCTCAGATTAGAGACCAGGTCAATGCCACAAAGAGTTCTGGCAGCTCATGTAAATACAGAAAACTCTTTGAATGAGAAGGTGTGTCCAAACTTTTGGTCTGTACTGTATACACATCTGGTAAAATTCATAAATCAGAAATCTAATGTTTTCCAGCTATTTACACAATGCCAGTATATTCCGAAATACTGTATACCATCTCTAATTACTGACAGACCACTAGGGGTTCTGTGGACTACAGATATTGAAGACCAATCCTCAGGATAGGTCATCAATATCAGATTGGTGGGGGTCCAACACCCAGAACCCCCCCTCCCCCCGATCTGATGCTTCAGATGCACACTGTTCGCAAACTATACAGAGCCAGAGGTAAACAACACTGTCCCCTGTGTAGTGGCCATGCTGGGTACTGCAGTCCAGTTCCCTTTCAACTGAATGGGAGCTGAGCTTCAGTATGTAGAAAGCACATTGTGAATTAAGTCTACTGTTTCCGCTTTGTACACTTTTAGCCTTCAGGGCCATAGAAGCCCAAAACAGCTGATCCGTGGGGGTGCTGGATGAACTAGTTTGATTCAGTGTAGGGGAAGTTGAGAATTTCTGCTCTGGACCCAGACAACAAAGGATAGCTCAGTGGTTAGCTGCTCGTTTTATAGCGCTGGAGTTCTGGGCTCACATCTGATAAAGGACAGATCTGCCAAGAGTTTGTGTTGGTGCGATGTGGTGAGTACTCTGGATCGGAGGGTACCAATTGTCAGACCCCAACCAATCTGATATTGATAACATTATTCTACAAAACTTTTATATATGGACTAAAATAAACAATGATATTTATATTTTGTGAATGCACTTAAGCCGAGTGCTGGACTCCGCTGCTTCATAATATTGGTGGCCATACCTATGATACCTACAATATTTACTTGGAGAATAAGTCATCAGTATCTAACACAGGGATTAGCTTCCTTTAGGACTCCAGCTGTTGTGAAGCTACAATTCCAAACATTGCTTTATCCACAAAACAGTTTTCCCCTACTGTGTAGCACTAGATCTAGCACAGGAGGACATGACAGACGGAGAAGAGCTGTAATCCTTACTGTGCTTGCTGTCACTGCACACAAGCTTCTCTGCAAGCCTTCACTATCATCTCATTCATTCACACCTTTAAGCAAGTCACCTCTGGAGGACACAGCAATTCTCAGGACAGAGAGGGGTGTGACTACTGTGCTGCACAGGAGGTGGGGGTCATGTTCACTGCACTGAGCATGCTCAAGAAAGTTAAAGTCTGAACTTTTTTGGGTCTGAAAGGAGAAATTCCTCAGTCATTCAGAGGGCAGAGGAGGAAGCACATCCTGTAAGACAGATGTTCTCCTCCTCATCTGTATTATAGCCATTGTATAGCTTGAGTCCTCATTGTCCTTTTCCTTTGCAGGAGGGAGCTGATTCTGAGTGAGTCCTCAGCCAGGAGGACAATGGGGCAGCTTCAGGTGCCAGCACTTATCCTAGGTAAGATCAAGACTTGTGTCTTGATGCAATGGATTTCATGTGATCTTTGCTCTGTGATTTAGATGCTAGGGTGAAGCTTCATGGCTGAGAGTCTGCTGCAATGTGACCTTCAGCTTAGGATTTAACCCGTTCCCTTTGTGAGGTGTGTGCTGTATAGAGGCAAATCACTTTTTATTGACCCTATTACTTTGCCGGAGGGTGGATGTTGCTGCTACTGGAAAAGTACCTTTTTGCATGTATTTTAGAGGGTCTAGCTAAATCTCAACATATCCATTCTACACTTTTGAAGATTAGACTGTAATGAGAATAATACTAGATACATACTAGAGCTATCAATGATTGGATGACTAATTTATGCACATTATAATTTCAATGGTAAAGAAGTTGGGACACTCAAAAAAATTGCTTGATGTGATTAAAAGCTCATTTATAAATGATTTCACATACACCAGGACAAACCATTTAGTAAATGTAGTTGTTTGGTTACTAGTTATACAAAGCTACTATTGTCACACTTTCATTTATGTTGCACTATCAAGGTATGGCCACACAGGCAGGTTTCCTGATGCAATTTTGGAATCCAAAATTCTGAGTAGATCATAAAAGGATAGAAAGTATAATGGACATATGTGATTCCGCCTCTTTTTTTAATTCACTCCTGGTTTTAACTTCCAAAACCACATCAGGAAACCTGACCGTGCGCCGTACCCATACACAGCACTGTCTGAGCTCAACTTGGCTTATGATAGTTTTGATGCATCTTACTGGAAGCTTCACTGTGTATGGCCAGTTTGACTGTAACATTACTCTGGGTGTGTCTGCCAGGGATTTGTTCCAAGCAAAGTTGTAGCAACCCAAGTTCCTCCAGTTAATATCTAATGAAATTATTATTCGACTGCCATTCATGACCTTAAGCAGAGCAGTTAATGGTTACTAAAATAAATTCCAGCTCATTTATGCCAGTTACAAAATGTAGAAACCTAAGCTTTCCTGGGCTGACTGCATGAGGGATGGACAATAGGACCAAGCCTCCTGGGTTCTCTAGTTCTACAGCAAGCAAGAAAATGTAACGTCAGTCAAATCCATACTCCAGTGCATTTTGAAACACACCAGGCTTCTGGATTTGTGTATTAGTTTAGTATATATCACATATCTACAAGATAATGTAGACCTTTTATTGAACTCTTCTACTTTATCAAGGGAGAAAACATTAATATTGGATCTTTCAGGAAACAGCAGCCTGTAAACCCTGAGTTAGGAACTGCATGGAGCTGATAATCATTTCTATTCATATTACTTTTATAGTAAGTTCAAACTACAGATGGAACCTATCTGCAACCGCAGCCCTCAGCATTATCTCTTTTGTTCTGGTGGTACATATGTTTAGTCTTATGTTGCTTTGAAAAGTGCATTATTGTGACATCTGAGGAAAAAATATAATGGTATGCTGAACATAACACTCAAAAGATTTTAAATCCCGGTCCCATAAAAGGGAGTCACATCCTGCAGCATAAAAATAGTTAATTACCCCCAACAGAGGGAACAGAAATAGACACATGGAGTGCTCTGTAGGTTGCCAGTGGTATGTAGATAAAGCCTTTTGTATTGAAACGAACCTTTTCTGTAGCCTCCCACCCAACAGCATAGCATTCCAACTAGAGGCAGTACACCACCCACTGAAAAGGCAATTATAAGGATGGGGAGTTACTTTGGCCTGATACACTAGTATTTTGGCAAGGTCAACCTCTAGCAATGTTTTCAATGACTTGCTTTGTTTCATGTATTCTCTTTTTTAAAATGGAGTTTAGATTGTTTCATTGTTAATAGCACAACACTTTCTCCACTCTCACAGGACCGCTGCCTGGGGATAAGATTTGATTCTGCCCTGTCCTTTAAGCCAGACATCCAAACCTTCACCTCCACCTGTTGCTTTCAACTCAAGAACATCTCTCGTATTTGCTTCTTTTTCATCTCTGAGTCAACTAAAATGCTAGTGCATGCCCTTGTCATTTTCCGCCTGGACTACTGCAACATCCTACTCTGTGGCCTCCCATCTAGCACTCTCATACTCCTCCAATCTATTCTCAACTCTGCTGCCCCGTTAATCCACCTCTCCCCTCATTTCTCCTCTGCCTCTACCTTCTGCCAATCCCTTCACTGGCTCCCATTGCCCAGTGAATTCAGTTTAATATACTATCAATTACATATAAGGCCATCCACAACCTGTCCCCTCTTTATATCTGTGACCTGCTTTCTGGGACATCCCTAAACGTAATCTTCAATTCTCACAGGACTTCCTTCTTTGTTCTTTTCTTATCTGTTCTTTACACAATCGTCTACAAGATTCCTGACGTACATCCCCCATACTCTGGAACGCGCTACCCCAACACATCAAACTCTCCCCCAACATCCAAACCTTCAAAAGTAACCTGAAAACCCACCTCTTCAGGAAAGCCTACCACCTGCAATAAGCATGCTGCCACCATCGGCAGCTTTACCCTCACCTACTGTGTTCTTCCCCTTCCTTTGTAGATTGTAAGGTTTCCTGGGCACGGTTCTCTCCCCCAATCCACATGTCTGTCAATACTTTCTTTCATCCATTCAGGACTGTAGTCTGGGTGTAATTGTGGTCATTCTGGTTATCACACATCTTTCCCAGAAACAAATAGAAATAAGCAAAGACTGATTAATACTTAAAGTGTCACTTTAAGAGAGAGAAAGCACACTATGTGAGCGCTTCTCTTTCCTTGTTCTAGCGATTGATGGGGGTCTCAGCACTCAGAGCTCCACCAATCAAAACCTTTTTTCTGATGTTCAGTGACAAGATCAGAAAAACCACATGTAGTTACAACTCATAAACCCCTATAAGAACTTAACAGAAGTGGCCAGTCATGGAAGTATTTTAGTGGTTTCTGTGTGTTTTTTTACTTTTAATTTTGAAATAAATGTGAGAAATTCAGATTAAACGCATATCGTTTACCTATTCCTTTGTTTGACGAAACCTATTATTTGCATCCATAAATCACAATTTAACTGGATTTCTTAATAGTGCACCTGGATTTCCATTTCTCAGTTTAGAAATGTAGAGAAACCATCTGTCCTTGGATAACATGGAATATAACAGTGACTCACAGTGTAAGATAAGTAATGCTAGAAAAAGTAAAGTAAAAAGGACATGTTGTCTTTAGAGCTCCCTGGGAAGGGCGACTAATTCAGGAATCCTACCATCTATGTGAGAAGAGGAAGACTATTGAATCCCAGTGTTTGTTTAGCCTTTGAAGTTGAACTGGGTTGTGGAATTTTGTGTGGTTAACTGATCAGTGTGGAGTGGGCTTTGTATGGTGAAGGTAGTGGCTTTTCACTGCTGTTGACGTGACCAGCGTGTCCAGGATTCTCACAGCTTTGTAAAACAGAATTGTGAAGCCATCTTTACCCATTTATGGCCATGAGAAGGTATAACAGATAATACATTAGGTCATGTCATTGGGTGGTAAATTCTTTAGAATCCAAAAATTCCGATCTGTTAGAATCAGAATTTTTTGATTTGCTAGAATTTACAATGAGAGAGAGAGAGAGAGAGAGCGAGAGACTTTTCCTGGCATTCGAAGTTCTTTCTATTAATTGAATCTTGCTCATATCTATTATAAAACAGATACAAGTAATTCTGATCAGCCATACATTGGAGCCACTTTTGAGAGAAAACATTTCGAAGAATTCTGCATTGGCATACATGCTGTGCACCACATGTATTAAATGTTTATACCATTTTAGTGTATAGGTACAAATCTGCTGACAGATGCCCTGGTTGTTTCAAGTTATCCCCTATACCATTGGGACCCACACTGATTATGAGAACAGTGCCCCCATACCCCCTGCAGCTCCCTTGAAATGAACAGAGTGGCTGGTCGACTGTTCACACAGCTGCTCCGTTCATTTCTATGGGAGTACCTGAGATAGCCAAGTACAGAGCTCGGTTATCTTAGGAATTCCCATAGAAATGAATGAAGCGGCTGCACACATGCCCGACTAGCTCCTTCGTTTATTTCAAAGGGGTTGCAGGGGGTGCGGGACCCCTGCACTTGTTATTGGTGGGGGTCCCAGCAGAAGGACCCCCACTGATTTAATAGTTAGATGGATAGGGGATAACTTGAAACAACCGGAATACCCCTTTAAACCTAGAAATGAATGCTATAGAGGCCCTTGCTGTTTATTAGTCTGTAGCACTTTCTGCATGATCCTGACACTAACAATCTTGTAGAAATCCTACAGAGAGTGCAGGGTGTAAAGGACCCACTTTTGAAATGGCCAGGCAGTGTGCATGGATTAAAAAAGACTCAGCTGTCACTAGTGCTCCAGTTCCAACACCAAGATCCCTTCTCCTCTGTGCCCACTGGACCAGAAATGTTGCTTGCTGTCTACATACATGCACAAGCTTACCTCAAACTGACAATTTGGCCAATTCTAAAGGGATCCAGTAAGCTTTACCTACATGTCTTTAGCATGTGGGAGGAAACTAGAGTACCTATACTTTTTGCAGGTATTGGCTCTACTTTAATAGAGCCAGGTTCTGGTAGGAGGGCCCTCAACTATCCAATCAGAAAGCCTTATAGGCCAATGATCTGAGTGATTTTTGGTAGTGTTCCTAGGAACAATCCTTCTGGTGCTGCCGATTACCAATTAATGATGAAAACTTTTGTTCGTTGGGTGGAAAACGCACTAATGCTCCCACCTAAATTATTGTTGCTGGCCAGTAGATCATGCTGTCTAAACAGTGATTTGCTGCTCAGAAACAATGAATGTGTATGGGGACAACTGATCACTCTAGTGATCACTCCCATACAGTGGAGATGATTGCTGCATGTAAAAGTGTTGTTCGTATAGGCATCTAAATGATGGTTTCTGGGCAGTGGATTGGGTGGTCTAAACAGCAATCTGCTGCCCAGAAATAATGCAACTGTATGAAGATGAGCGATTGCAATACTGATTGCTTGTTCTCATACTGTGGAGGTGATCGCAGTATGTGCGGTATGTGATAGCAGTGGTCTTCTTCACTTAACAAGCAGCTGATTATCAGGAAGGAACGTTTCCTTCCCAACAATCTGCTGCTTGCCAGCCCGTGTAATACTCACCTCAAGTTTAAAAAAAAAAGGAAAAAAAGAATTTTATTTTGTGGGAAAACATTAGAACATGAAAGGAACATAGCACAGTATCTTTGGCCAAGTTATTGGTTCCTCACATCTGCCATACATGCCTAGTCTAATGAACTGCTAATTGCCAGAAGGGGATCTTGTGTGTGTCTAAGCCATATGATGTCACCCATTTTTATTGTTTCCTGTGTGTACATACAATTGTGTTTTTCTTGCCTTTTATATAGTTTGTTCTGGGGTGGCTTCTAGCAATTAAGGCTACAAATAGAGAAGCCATCCAGGCCTTTTGTTAAGCTGTTTAAGTGACTACAAAGACTGCTTATAGTGTTTTTCATATCAAGCTTAACTTCACTTTTAAAACTCGTGTAACAAAAGTTCAGCTCAGCTTCAAATAATTCCTGTGTCTTTATACACTTCATCTTTTCAGTTATCATTTTGGGAGTTGTCCAGTCTCAAGAGCCAGACTTCAGCCATGGTTGTGCAGAAGGCAGCTGTTATCCAGCCACCGGTGACCTGTTGATAGGACGAGCAGAGCAACTTTTTGCATCCTCCACATGTGGGATCCAGAAACCTGAACCTTTCTGTATTGTCAGCCATCTGCAGGTAATGCCTCCTGTTCCACCCTCTTAATTTTATTTCTCACTGTCCACGAGACATGGTAGCAGAATTCTTTTCCCATGAAATCTGAGTAGTAGAGAATGGATGCAATGTGTCCTATGGGGGATCTGTAGATCTTCCCAGGCACGGATGCAGCTCTCCCCCTCAACATTCCCCACTAAACACAAAACATCTGGCTGCCGTCAGGCTGTAATGCGAATATTCACACACATACGCATTGTTTGAACAGTTGCATCTTTACAGTATTTCCTGTCCTTGTTTATTCTGCTTTCTGACTAGAAGAGTATTTTCTTCCAGTTTTAACTATTTGTATACTATGTACCACCGCAATCTTACATTTTCTGGCTACAGTTTGTAATATTACAGAATGCAGATCTGAGAACTGAGCAAATTTCCAGCCTTAAAGGGGTTGTTCATCTTTGCCAGAGCTCCCTCATGTCTGGACCTGTGGAGAGAAGCAGACTTATATGCGCCCTACTGCTGGGTTCCAGATCCCTCAGTCTCCTGCCGCTGTTGTCTCTCCAGTCTCAGCATATCAACTTCTTTTATTTGACATGGATTATGTGCAGTGACGTAACTAGAAATGACTGGGCCCCACAGCAAATTTTTTAACAGGGCCCCTCCCCCATCAGCAACTTCTTCTCAAACCACACATCCCATGGCTAGTTAAGATCGCTCTCTCAGACCAGCAGTCGCTCCGTCCGTTTCCTACACGTATATGCATGTCATGTCACTGTACATAATATCATTGTATAATACTGTTAAAGGGGCCCTGACAATAATATCTTTTAGTCCCGCTCCTGAATGGACCCCTTCTGAGCTCAGGCCCCAAAGCAGCCCCTTCCCCTGTAGCTACGCCTCTGATCATGTGTATGCGGCACCCAATGACTGGCCACAGTCACTGGTCAAGTCACAAGCCACATGACACATGGGGGAAACATCACCGCATCAAACAGAAAGTTGTGGCTGTGGGGGACTGAAGGAGCTGGAAAACAGTAAGTATGCTTTCCTCTGCAGGTATGGCCATGTGTTTGTGGGGGGTAAGATGTTGGAAGAAAGGCCTCCTAAAAATAAAGGACCCCTTTAATGATTTTGTTTTTGTGGATGTAGAGATTATTAATCAATTTCAGCTATCTAGATGCTCTACATGAAAATGCAGAAGAAGCTATTGATGAAACTGTAGGAGTCCTTCCATGTATTCATTTTCATTTTCTTGCTACAATTGCAGAGTATTATTAACTAAAAATGGGTGACACAAAAACACATTCTTGGCGCATACTTTATGGCTTTATATCTCCCTCGTTGTTATGAAGCACATTCCGTTATACTTAGATTGAATTTTCCAGAAGGTAGTGTCTAGACCATTTCCTAACTGCTGTAACTTCCTTTTTACACATGTGCAGCTAAGGCGCAAGGATGTACATATCATAGAGGCTCCTATGGAACTGATGATAAGAGGGGACCTCATCCCGATTTACTAAAGACTATATGAATCTGACTAGAGCCCCCATCTCCAAAAACACTGCAAGGCCGGGTTCACAATTCGGTTATAGATTCCCTTATAATAGAGTTAAAGTGGAATATAACGGAAATTCTAGGATGAAATGCAAAACAGGAGCCTTTAATAGGCATTCCATTTTGCTCCGTCCTAATACATGTCTATAGGGGCACATAACGGTTCAGTTTGTATCTGTTATACATGACGAAAAAATTGTCCTGTCGACAGACATGTATTAGGACGGATCAAAACGGAATGCCTCTTCCATTTTGCATTCCATCCTAGAATTACGTTATATTCCTCTGTTATAAGGAAACCGATAACGGAATTCAATAACACCTATGTGAACTAGGCCTAATAATAGTAAATGAGCAAGGGTAAAATAACCACAAACAGCTCATGCCGACTTTCTGTCCTATAGGGGGTGTTATGGGGGAATGAGGCTCTGGGTCTTTCCTTTGATTAAAGAGGTTATGTTCATGTAAAAAAATGAAATTAGGCATCATATAATACATGACAGTCTATTAAAAAACAAAAAAAAACAAAACTACCTCTCATGAATCCAGAGGTCCATCCATTCTATTCTCCAGTTGTGCTGGTAGATTATCTTTAGACTCAGGGGACATGTCCTTTCTGCTACATATCTCTTTCTGTAATTGTCACAGCTTCTAACAGTAGATGTGACTGGTGGTGGCAGTTGAAGGATGGAACTGAGCAAGTACAACCATGTTCATCCAGCTCAGTAGCATTCTTTAATGAAGTAAAGAGAATATCTCACAAATGGAGCTCTTCTTTTTTTTTTTTTTTTAACAGAAAGTAAATTACAAATGTAACTAGTTTTTCATGATAAATTATAACATTTGTGGTGGCACAACCCATTTTAAGCCTCCCTTTTTGCTTCAGGCCTGGAGCCCCCTTAGTTCTCAATATGTACATGCTCCTACTTAAAGCGGCTCTGTCACCTGTATCAACGATACCCTCCCTGGCATATAGCCTGGTAGGGTGGATGACGCTGAAAAAACGATACCTTTCTTTCTGCTGTCGGTTGTCCGGTGGTGGAGAAAAATGAACTTTTAAAAATACGAGCACCAGGAGATGGGCTTATGTGGTTCGAGCACTGCTCCAGTGATGCCCCTGGTGCTCCATAATGACGCCCCTCTGCTGTAGTTCACATCCCCCGCCATTAGATTGACAGCACTAGACTTGTGAAGATTAGAGATGAGCGAACATGCTCAAAATGAGCACTGTACCGCTCGGCTCCCATGCGAGCGCAGGGGAGCCGAGCAGTACAGTGCTCATTTCGAGCACATTCGCTCATCTCTAGTGAAGATACATAGTGCATATGGCATGGGTGCGCAGACTCAGTATCTCAGCGCTAGACCAAAAGGTCTAGTCCTGTCAATCTAAAGAAAGGGGGGCGCGAACTACAGCAGAGGGGCGTCATTATGGAGGGGCGTCGCTGGAGTGGTGCTCGAACCACATAAGCCCGCCTCCTGGTGCTCAAATACATCATTTGCATATTGTAAAAAGTCATTTTTCTCCACCACCGGACCACCGACAGCAGAAAGGAAGGTATCATTTTTGTCAGCGCCATCAACCCTACTAGGCTATATGAGTGGGGTTGATCAGGGTGAAAGAGCCTCTTTAAAGGATAATGCAGTGTATTACGGCTGTGCTAAGTCTAGTCAGTCATACCTATTCATATATTTTCAATTTGTGCAGTACAGTAAGTTTTTGTTAGAAAATATTTGCAATGTGTTTGAATATTTTTGGAATATTAAGTAAGATTTCTTAACTCTGTGTTCTGCTCTGCCTTTTTCCAGTCCTGTAACTGGTATTTGCAATCTCTTCATGTAATTTACATGTTTCCTGTGTGCTTTTCCTGGCAGAATTGTAACTTTGACGAATTCTTACAGCCAGAACGTTTTTCTCTCTCTATAAACATACACTGTTTTTCTGATGAGTAATTTGCTGGTATAAACTCCCCAAGCAGTTTAATCTACTCTAGTCTGCTTAGAGACAGGCGGCTGTGATAAAGCCTGTCATGGTGCTGTAAGCAGGAAAGGAGGGGGTGCAGCAGAGGGTCACTTGAAGTAGATTATTCGTGACCTAGTGACCCATGATTATACTGGGACAAACATTTTTCTCATGGAAGAAACAGACAAATGGGAAGGGAGTATTCAACTATGAAGTATTAACTTGTCAAGATGCATTTGTGTATAACTGCAAGCCTTAGCTACATGCTATACAGTAAATAGCTAATAATACAAAGCTTAATGGCTGCAAATGCAACCAAATATATGATTTGGATCTTTAATCATGTCTCACAAGTGTCCCTCTTTTGGAGGGACAGTCCCTCTTTTTGACACCAAGGCCCTCTTGTCCCTCTTTGATCCTTAAATGTCCCTCTTTTTAGATCTTGGGAATTAACGCTTAAATGTGCATTAATAAATTTACTAAATTGCTCCTTAATGAACTATCTGTATGGTTTCTCCTTGTATATTAGACCATAACTTTATTATTTGGTGCAATTTGGACCATAAAATATCTGTAATCCGATGATTTATATGCTAATATTTAAAATTATCCCAGGGGCTCCACAAGCTGTAAAAAATAAAGGAACTTATACTCATCTAACCAGTCAGTAATTATGCTTTGGGTGGAGTTAGAGGCGTGGCCTAGTATGAAAAAAATTACTGCGATGTGTGCTGGCTAGAGATGAGCGAACGTGCTCGAAACGGACACTGTACCGCTCGGCTCCCCTGCGCTCCCATGGGCGCAGGCAGCCGCTTCCATCCTCCTCAGGAGGACGGAAGCGGCTGCCTGCACCCATGCGAGCGCAGGGGAGCCGAGCGGTACAGTGCTCGTTTCGAGCACATTCGCTCATCTCTAGTGCCGGCATACATTGTCCCTCTTTGCAATTTTCAAAAGTTGGGAGGTATGCTTTAATGTTTAGATTTAGGAGCCAAAGGAGTCCCAAATGATTTTTTGAGCCTGCTTAATATATACAGATTTAAAGGGGTTTACATATCATCCTATATTGATGACCTTTCCTTAGGTTAGGTCATTAAAAGGGTTGTCCAGAAAAAGATATTTATGACTTTTCTTCTGGTAGGTCATCAGTATCAGATCTGTGGGGGTGCGACACCCCGGGACCCCCACTGATCAGCTGTTAGAAGAGGCCTTGAGCGCCACAGTGTGACATCACTGTACATCAGTCACATGGCCTAGTTGACATCACCATAGATCGGTCACAAGCCTAGTTGGAACTAAGCCCCATTCAAGTGAATGGGGCTAAGCTGCAATACCAAGCACAGCCATTTTACCATGTACGGCTTGTCCTTGGAAAGCTTCCGGGAACCTGCATGCCCACCAGAGCTTCATTGAGCGCAGCGGCTCCCTGAAAACGCTGATCGGCAGGGGTGCTAGGACTTGGACCCCCGCCAATGTGATAATGATAACCTGTACTGAGGATAAATCATTATCATTTCCAGGGTAACTTCTTTATTACGTGATCAGTTGGTGTTCACAACTCCGGCACCTCAATCAATCATATGTTTGAAGAGGCCAGTAATGTCACGCTCTTCGGTCACATTCAAGCGAATGGGCCTGAGCTGCAATACCAAGCTTAGCCAAGCGTACAATGCACGGCGCTGTGCTTAGTTAGCTGTAAGGATGCTGCAGCGCCTCATCAAACAGCTGTTCAACGGGGGTGCCAGGTGTCAGACTCCCACCAAACAGATAAGAACAGGTCTCGGTATAGGTGTCCCAAAAAACCCTCTTAAACATTCTGGATGCCTGTAGCTGTTACTTACTGAATACTTGTTATTATGGAGTTGTATGGATGACACTATGTAGAACACTCTTATGTTCCCTATTGTAGATAAAACGGAGCACATTGAGGAGAATTTATCATAATCTTTGCACCAGTCATGCACAAGCATCTTTTGCACAAAAACTGTGAGACTTTTTGGGATTTTAAGGCATCATCTATTTTAGGGGTTGTTCACATATGAGTTATTTGATCAGTTATTTCCATCAGTTAATGTGAGCCAAAGCCAGGTGCGGGTCAAAAACACCAAACAGGTGCAGATCTTTCTTTGTGTAAATGGATACTTCGATAAAAATGCCAAATCTGAAACACATTATCTTTCCAGGATGAAAAGAAATGCTTCATATGTGATTCCAGAACACCCTATGACGCCGAGACTAATACAGAGAGTCATCGGATAGACAACGTGGTCTCTACATTTGACCCAAATCGCTCGGATTACTGGTGGCAGTCAGAAAATGGTAAATTATCGTAGTCTCTAATATACAGATTCTAAACTCTTTGACAGTAAATGATTTTGTCACTGAGTTATTCTCATCTGAATGCTGTGAACATACACCATATACTCTTACTTGTCTGCTCCACATTTTCTCTCATGATGGACAGTTGGGTAGAGTTATCAAAACTGGCTTAGTCACCCATAGCAACCAATTAGTTTCCACCTTTCATTTTTCAGAGTTTGCTATGGGCAACTAAGCCAGTTTTCCTTTACACCAGTTTTGAGAAATCTTCCCCAGTGACTGCTACTTTCACATCTGCGTTTTTGCTGGATCCATCATGATAATTAGAGATGATTGAATTTCATATTTACAAAATCGTTTCCACTTCATTTAGTGGTAAAAGCAAAATTGCATTATGGATCCCGTTACCTGGGACCATAACGCAATTTTACAAGAGGATTCCAGCATAACGGAGACTGGACGGATCCGTTATGCAGCCCATAGACTTCTATTATGACGGAATAAATAACGGAAGGCCTCTAAAGGCATTCTGTCATAGAATTGCCTTATGGTCCGTGGTAATGGAATCCATAACGTAATTCTGCATTTACCGCTGACCAAAGCAGAAACGAATTTCCAAATATGAAATTTGCTCATATGTAATGATAATACAACCCTCTGCATCCATTCAGAATGGATCTGGTTGTATTATCTCTAAAATGGCCATGACGGATCCTGCACTAAAACCATTGTACGTCAATGGAGGACAGATCCGTTTCTTGTGTCAGAGAAAACGGATCCGTCACCATTGACTTACATTGTGAGTCATTAAGGATCCATCTTGCTCCGCATCTCAGGACGCACTGCTTGCAGCGCTTTTGCGTGCGTCATGTGAACACAACCAAACGGAACAGAATTCATTCTAGTGACTCCATTCCCTTCAGTTTAGTTTTGTCCCCATTGATAATGAATGGGGACAAAACTGAAGCGTTTTCCTCTACTATTGAGGTCCTATGATGGAAAGGTAGCGGAAAGGTAAAGCGCAGATGTGAGAGTAGCCAAAATTGCTTATTATAAAGGGGTTGACCCATCTGGACTACTTCTTCCATTCCATAACTACTATAAACCAACAGCTCCTTCACCAATCCATTCAAACTCCTCATCAACATGGTCATGCTGGTAACATGGAATGGGGAGGACTAGGGACCCCATTCTAGTGACTCCAGCAGTAAAACATCCTGGGTATAGGTGAGAAATGTATTTGGTGGGGAAGATTTGACCACAGCCTTGTAGAGGACCTAAATGTTATTGTTCCTTCCACTACAAACTCCAAGCAGGATGTTCAGAAATAATGAGGTCTATTCACTGAGCACATAAGGAATAAGATATATTTCTCTTTTCTTTACAAAGGTCTGGAAAATGTCACCATCCAGCTGGATCTTGAAGCGGAATTCCATTTCACTCATCTCATCATGACCTTTAAGGTTAGGAATCCATGAGTTCTTCTCGCGGATACAATGGCATCTAGTATGTGATTAACTTGTACAGTATAAGGGCCTATTGTGAAGGCGAGCATGCATTGCACATTGCAATCATTGAAGGGGAACCTACAAAGTGGACATGCCTTCAGAAGAGATTTATTGTAGTATGTGCTGCATTGTTTCTCTAAATGATCTCGGCACATACAGTAACGGAAGTGAATTCATGTAATCCCCTTGCCGTGTGTTTACTGAGGCACAACATCTGCATACAGCGTCTTTGTTCCAGACTCAAACAGATGTCAGGAAATAACGTATGTTCTGTAATGTACATGCTCCGGTACTTCGCTTAGGTTTTTGGCAGGCTTTCATGTTTGAGAGCATCTTGCCAAGAGCTTTACTGTTGGTCAGACTCTCCAAATTTCGATACTTGAGTTCTAGAAGCGGATGTCAATGTTCTAAGAAATTCTCCTGTTTTTTGCAGACTTTCCGCCCAGCTGCAATGTTGATTGAGAGATCATCGGATTTTGGGAAAACGTGGAACGTATACAGATATTTCGCCTATGATTGCGAGTCTTCCTTCCCTGGAATCTCCAATGGCCCAATGAAAAAAGTCGATGACATCATCTGCGACTCACGATACTCTGATATTGAACCATCTTCAGAGGGAGAGGTATTTTGTTACCTTTTTATTGTATGCGCATAATATTTTATGTGGAATTTTTTAAGGTTGTCATCATTACATTATTTTTTTATTTTGTGATGTAGGTTATTTATCGTGTCTTAGACCCAGCTTTCCGCATTGATGATCCATACAGTCCTAGAATTAAAAGTAAGTATACATATGTGAATTGTATAGTATGGCACATTGCTTTTTTTATGTTATGCAGTTTTAAAGGTTCGGCAGACAGCTGCCCAGCAACACCATGAGTGCACTTGTTGGTAGTGGGTAGACTTAGGCACTATTAAACTGCCCAGTGTTCAGGCCATGCGAGAATAAACACAGCGATTGGCGCATGTTTGCATCAGCCTGTATGCGGGAGGAATGATTCTATTGTGATTGTTGCTCCCCTAGTCTGTTGTATTACATATATGATGCAATCAGCCATTAGAGCTTACTCATTTGTAGGCTGATCAGCAGCACAATTACACACTTATTCCCAATCACTGGCCCCAAAAATGCTCAGGGCCTTTAGGGTACATGCATATGATGCATATTACACATCATAATAGGGTACCAGCAAACTTAATGAGATTTTCCAAATCTTACGCATGCAGTGCATTTTTATGTATGGAAATTTATCTACGGTGTGGATTTTGAAGTATGTCAGTTGTTTGTACAGATTTTCAGGGCAGATTTTACCCTTTGCAATGCAGACAGTGAGATCTGGGACAAGTCTGCTACAAAATCCGCAATTAACACATGGATTTTGTTGCCGTTTGGTGCGGAAACACAGTAAAACAACAAAAAAATGCAGGAAGGTCCTCATAAATGACACTGCTGTGTGCATGTAGCTTTAGGGCTCATTCAGACAAACGTATGGTCACCATGCCTGTGTTGTGCAAATAGAGGTACACAATACTCAGGAACCAGCCGCGTGAACTCTGTGCTTGCAATCTGCAAGATACGGCAAACTATAGGATATGTCCTATCTTTTGCAGTACAGAGGTACGGACTCGAAAACCCACAGAAGGGGTCCTGAGTGTTTCTGTGGGCTTCCAATCCGTATCTTCGCACCGCATGTCCTATTTTTTTTGCCGTATCTTTCAGATCACAGACCCAACACGGGCACCATGGCCATAAGGTCATGTGAATTGGGTCTTAGTCATTGTCAGACACCACGGACAGCAGCTTATCTCCCCTGATGGTCAGCCAGTCCCATAGAATCACAGGTTTGGCTGATGTTAATCTAATGTATATGGCCAGTAAGTGACAAACAATGTAGAAAAATCACACAGTAAACATTAAAAAAATAATCCAGTACAAAGGTAGTATGACTGCTTTAATATGTGGAGACAATATTGAATCCAATCCGTGATTGCTTATACAGTACAATACAGATGTAGCAGAGTTAACGCATACACTTTGTGAGTTATTACCTCTAGTTAACGTGTGACTGTTAACCCTGCTACATCTGTATGTTACCAGTCTGCAAATCCTGGGACTCGGAATATGCAAAAATTCTTAGTAGGAAATACAGTAGATGTGTTTCTATAAAACTTAAGAGGCATATCAAATGCAAAATTGGAGACAAAAACTCATTTCGGGTAAATTTTCTAGACTTCAGGTTTTATTGCTTTTCATCTTTGTGTTTGTTTTAAGGTATGCTGAGAATTACCAACCTGAGAATTAAATTCTTGAAGCTCCACACTTTGGGCGACAACCTGCTAGATTCCAGAGTGGAAATCAAGGAAAAATACTACTATGCGATTTATGATATGGTTGTTCGTGGCAATTGCTTCTGCTATGGACATGCCAGTGAATGCGCCCCTGTTAAAGGTTACTATGACAATGTGGAGGGAATGGTAATTATCACATTTATTCCATGTCATTCATACCATGCAGAGAATCATTTATGTTGTATGCGTCCGATTGCCCAGTGGTTGACTCCATATTCCTTGTGGTTAATTACATATTCTTTGTGATATAGATTTTGCAGAGCTGTGTTTTTCAGATGTAGCAGTGCTGAGTTTGTTTGGCATTCATTTATCAATATGTGATTATATACAACATTACGTTATAGTGCTGATTTTCCACGGGACAACAGGAAACAGTATTCTAATAGCTTAAAGGGGACATGTCTCCTCTCTTGACATGTCTGCTTCATTAAATACCTGCAATACCCTTGAAATACCAAAAACATCTTTACTTATATCTCTGCGTTGTGCTGCTCCTCTGTTATCTCTCCTAGAAATTAATGAATACGTTGATGGACAAACTGGGTGTTACTAATCTTCTTTCCAGATGGTGTGTTCCTAAACAGTCTGATACTGTCATGACTGGACATATTAGAGTGTGTACAGACACATCAGGAACTGGTAAAAGCCAGTTACTTATACATTTCTAGGAGGAATAACAGAGAAACAACACTACACAGATATATAAGAAACAATTTTCCAGATTTGTTATTTCATGAAGTATACAAGTATTCACTTAAACAGACATGTCAGGAATGGTGACAGATCCAGTCTAACTTGGAGAGTTATCCCGATGCACACTGAAGAGCCAAAGTGTTAAGAGACAAAGTCAGCTCTGCTATATAAATGTCTGTAACCCTTTGGCACTGAGCCTTGTGATGCACTGCCAATAGTAACTGATAACTGCTTACCACATCTTAACATTTGCTGGTTTGAAAGGGATTTTCCCACAGCAGACTTTTATGGCATATCCACCTCCACCATTCCTGAGAAGGGGGTGTACAGTCTACCATCTCAAGTGTATGGGGCATATGGAAACAGACAAGCAGGCTCACTGTTTTTGCATCTCCCATTCATTTATGGAGAGTTACTATGCAGATATTTCTCTCCTGGAAATCCCCCCCTCCCCCTCCACGTTGATGGTTTATTAGGCTATGATCACACCGTTAGGTTTCCTAATGCAGTTTTGGAAGCCAAAATCAGGAGTGGATCATAAAAGGAGAGAAAGTATAAAGGACAGATACAAATTCTCTTTTTTTATATAAATTCAACCTGTGCCGTGCCCTTACTGTTATGTAAAAAAAAAAGGGTGTACCATAACATTTTAATTGGAGGGGGTGTGATCCTTCCTAACGATCTGAAGGGGCCACAGTCACATTGGCATTTCTTCTGCATAACGGCACTAAAAAATAACCCATTGGGTTTTTAGCTGCCACACATGGGTCTTGTTCTGGGAGCGTCAGTTTGCAATGAAAGTCTAGAGCCACGGGCCATCCATCAGAATCATAGGGGTATGAGCAGTTATATAGTGGCTGATTATACAACTAGATGCGTTTTACTTCTTAAAGAGGACCTGACTCTATGTTGTGCCATTACTTTATTATTTCTACTTCCAAGTTATGAGTGGATTGCCAGCAGTCTGCAGTAAGGGTACAGAGGGGAGGTAACTAGTTGGGGGGGGGTGTACTTGCACAGTCTGAACATAGCAGCACTGATTGGATAGAGTCAGACTGTTCAGATGCACACCCCCAACTTGTTACTCCCCCCTGTACCCTTACTGCAGACTGATGGAAATTCATTCATAACTTCTAGTAGAAATAATAAAGGAACGGCACAACATAGAAACATAAGAATAGATGCTCCAGAATCGTTATTACATGGGGAATGCCTGAAGAAGGCATGTCAGGAGTAATGAAAGGTCCTCTTTAAGATACATACAAAACAAGGTTTTAACATAAAGAGCTCTTCCATAGGCTTCCTGTGTAGCTTTGTCCACAGATAACAGCCCTGCAATTAGACATTTTATTACTGTTTAGATTGAAAAGCTAAGAATTCTTGAGCAATTTGTTCTGTTGTGTTCATGCAGTAAAACATAATATTAAATCAGACAAATATTTCCCAGTAACAAAGCTCTTTTCTCATATTTGAGGTCCACGGCCGCTGTGTTTGCAGACATCACACAAAGGGTTTAAATTGTGAGCAGTGCATGGACTTTTACCATGATTTGCCTTGGAGACCAGCGGAAGGTCGGAGCAGCAATGCTTGTAAAAGTAAGTGACCCCATAATAAAGAGCTTTATTCATGGCTGGTTTGTCAAAAACTGTCAAAAGCCTAAAGCGTCACAATCAATCCTATGTTACGAGGTCGCCCTTGTGCGGTGAAGGCGTCTCAGCGTATATTGCGTCCTTTGTCTTTGGGTCAGCTCCTGTCCTATATGATATATGTGTTTTGTCTTTTTCTGCAGAATGTAATTGCAATGAACACTCCACACATTGTCATTTTGACATGGCTGTTTACATGTCAACTGGAAATACCAGCGGAGGGGTATGCGATGACTGTCAGCATAACACAATGGGACGAAACTGCGAGCAGTGCAAGCCATTCTTCTATCAGCACCCAGACAAAGACGTCCGGGACCCAAATATATGCCAGCGTAAGTATCCTAGATAAAAGGCAAGTCTTTGCTCTGCTGGCAGTCCTCCATCATTTCCAGCTCTCGGCAGATATTGTTTCTTTTAGTGTTCGCGATGCCTGGGGAGAGGTGTTATATGACTTTATAAGGATCTGTTGCCTGCTTAGACTTTTAGGCAGATGTATTTCCTCTTAGAAGAACAGCATTGTCACTTGGCACCCGCTGCAGAATATACCGGTGCTATAGCCATAAAAAAAAACACTTAATGTGCTTTTTTTTTCAGCTTGTAATTGTGACCCTGCCGGTTCTCAAAATGAAGGCATATGTGACCGCTACACTGACTTCTCAGTTGGCCTCATTGCTGGACAGTGTCGCTGTAAAGCAAATGTTGAAGGTGAACGCTGTGACCGCTGCAAGGAAGGGCACTACGAGCTAAGCGCAGAAGATCCAGATGGATGTCAACGTGAGAAACCTTGATTTAGAAATAATTTCACATAGTGACCATTTCGATCAGATTAGGTATTGCTTTTCGGTCTCTTGCAGCTTGTGGATGCAGTCCTCTGGGGACAATACCTGGCAGTAATTCCTGTGACTCTCAAGATGGAAACTGTTATTGCAAGCGTTTTGTGACAGGAAAGAAGTGTGACCAATGCATGGTAATATTAACCTTCACTAATATTTCTCCTACATTACCCTGGTTAATAAAAACTTAGGCAAACCCTGTAGAAATGACAAAAGAATCCATACTCACCCTTTTCTACCTTACTGCTTCCAGCACTGAGCTCTGGTCCTCTTCACCTCTGATGTCATCTTCCTGGCTGCAGCAGTGGCATTCCGTGCATAGAGGTCACCATACAGCCAATCACTGGCCTCTGCAGTCCACCTGACATTACTGCTGAGACCAGTGATTGGCTGTAGCGGTGACTGGTGTACATGGAACGTCACTGCTGCAGCCAAGAAAACATACAGCAGCAGGGAGTCCAGAGCTCAGTGCTGGAAACGACAGGGTAGAAAAGCCAGAGTAACGATTCCTTTGTTAATTTACCACCTTTATTATTTTACCATAATGTACGGGGACGATCCCATTAAATACGAGTGTACTTCAGCTACTCCCTAAGCTCATGTGTTCTCAGAGAATGGATTAGTGTTTAAATCATATTTTATTTATGCTAAACATATTTTTAGGCATTTTGGTGATTTAAAATAAATTCTGTCATGATCTATAATAAAAAATTCTTGCACTTTTTACACTGATCACTGAGCTTGTAATATGCTGACATTTTCTGTACTGTAGAGATCAGCAGTCATCTCATTATCATCACAGACAGGTTTACAATGAACAATACCACATATATAAATAACACAGGATCTACCATTCATAAGAGCTTGTAGTCAGAGCCTATCTACCTCCCCCTCTGTACAGTGACCCCTGCACAGGTCACAGTGCATGCCTAGAAGACTCTCCCATAGATATCAATGAACATCTCCAGACTTTAGGTTCCTATGGTCCATTTGGCTGCTGTAAAGCATATCTCTGAAGTGCTACAGCTACAGCTCTGGCAAGATGGTTACCCTCATACTTATGTACAGAAAATAGGATGAAAAATCTACAATCAAATAATAAAAACAGAATAGAAAAAAAAGATAAAGTATCAATGTGTTGTTTTAATTAGTAATGTGACACATTCCCATGTTCATATGTGCCCACATTGCTCAGAAAAATAATGTTTTAATATATGCAAATGATCCTCTAGGAGCAACGGGGGCGCTGCCGTTATACTTGACTCTATTTTCTCTGCCACTGCCGCACACTCTCCACTTTCATTGACAGAGACAGGCAGTGTAAACATTATCATTCCTGGTCCTGTCAAAGTGGAGAGAGCGCAGCAGTTGCAGAGAGAGCTGAGCCTCTAGGTGTAATAGCAACACCCCCATTGCACATGCAACAGGTCAGCCAGTTTCATAGGTACAAATCTGCTGACATGCCCTTTAAAGCAATGCTGCATGTTCATCCATGGCACATTTGTAAGTGGCCGTGCAATACTCTAGATCTGCTGCATGAACAGGAGAGTAGTCATACTACTATCAGTAGGTTATAGTATCTGTAGATAATTCTTCTGCAGTAAGTAAAGCCTGGCATGGCTGAGATGCATAATGCCGCCTGTACTGTTCTGTAGCTGTATGTACTGTTACCAGTGGAATTAATACAAAGCATATATACAATATCTGTTCATATTTGCAAATCATACAAATAGCGGCAATGTTTGTGCTCTTTTCTCTACAGCCTGAATTCTGGGGACTGAGCAATGATTTGGATGGCTGTCGGCCCTGTGATTGTGACCGCGGTGGATCACTTGACAATAAGTAAGCCACATGAGACTTCATTCTCTAGTAATCATTCACTTTTAGGGTGGAACATGCCAACGAGTTAGCAGAGCACAGCATTTCATGCACATGCTGTAAACTGGGGAAAAGCAGTTGAAACTAGCTCCTACAAATCAGACGTACTGTATATAGTTAACCCCTTAGGCCTTGTGCACAAGAACATATTTTTCATCTATGTGCTATCCTCATTTTTTGGAGATGGCACACTGATCCATTCATTTCTATGGAGCTATGTGAAACTTTATGGATCCATGTGACCACACCACAAATTATAGTTTATAATTATAATATATATATAATTATAGTTTTGTGGACAAAAATAGTGATTTCTGTTGATAGGAGTGAGAAAATGCAGAATGCACATGGAAAGTATGCGTATTTGGCGGATACGAAGTATAGACAAAGTCTTGGTCCACTAGCATCACAGATAGGGGATGCATGGACACAAGACATCATGCACAATTATTACTGGGAAATGAATCCTGACTTAATCCAGTCTTTTCAGGTCTGAAACTAGTATTTATAGAAAGAAAATATAGATAAATGGTAACAGTGCAATTCTTAAAGGGTATGACCACATGGTCAGATTTCTTGATGCCGTTTTGGAAGCCAAAATCACGCAAATAAAGAGAAGTTGTATCTGTTATGATCTTTTTATGATCCAATCCTGATTTTGGCTTCAAAAACTGCATCAGGAAACCTGACTGTGTTGCCATACCCTAAGTTTGGAATAACCCTTTAAGAATTGTACTGATATCATTTATAAATAAATCATTTTCTGTTTCAGTACAGAAAAGACTGGATGAAGTCAGGAGTCTTTCCCAGAAATATATTTATGCTATATCTACAAGCAGGGGTGAACACAGCCTTTCTAGGTTCTTTGCCTGAGGCAATTTCTTAATCTAACCCCTTTGCCACAATGAAAGCGCTCATTGCCCATGGCCCTTCCGTTGCTCCCCACTCTTGCCCCTACCTGGTGCTGCCTCACCTGGCCTCATTGCTGGTGCACCCCTGGCCACAAGATATGCCATAAAAGTCTGATAGATGCAGTGCCTCTGCAGAACAGAGGGCCCACATCCCGCCCAGTAAGTTGGACGCAGGTCACCACGTCCAGGTGTGGAATGAATGGAGAAGTATTCCCTGTTTCTGTAAGTTCCTTAGAAGTGACTGGAGAGAGCTGGGCACACACACAACCACCTCTCCATTCATTCTCTGCCTGGGATCCACATCTGTCAGACATTTATGGCACATCCTGTAAATATGTCATATAGTGTAAGGCGGAATTACCCTATTAAGCAGAACACCACATAGTGAAATAGTGCTCAAATATGGGCCAAATGCGGTTCCAGAATCCATCTGTCTATTCTGGCTTGTTTCCTGGTCCAGCGTATTGTTTTAGGCTTGTTTTACTCTTTTCCCAGCTGTTCTCCTGAATCTGGCCAGTGCCGCTGCAGACCACACATGATTGGCCGCCAGTGCAATGAAGTGCAATCTGGATTCTATTTCATCTCTTTAGACCATTACATCTATGAAGCCGAGGATGCAGATTTTGGACCTGTAAGAAGTTAAATGTCTTGTGGGAGGTTCTGGTTTCCATTTCTTAGCATTGCTTAGTCTGTGCTGTTTCACAACAGGGCGTAAGAACTGTGGAGAGGCAACTCCCTCAAGATCGCACTCCTTCCTGGACAGGACCTGGTTTTGCCAACGTTCCAGAAGGAGCATACTTGGAATTTCATATCAACAATATCCCAACCTCTATGGAGTATGACCTCTTGATTCGTTATGAGCCACAGGTAAGCAGTTGCATCACTCTATTAATACTATGGGAAAGCAAGGTGAGGGGCAGTAGCCCTTATTGCTGTACATTGCAGTGTATTTGTATACTTACAGATTTGAGATGCTTGACAACACTCTCATCTGTGTTTCTGTTTTTTGATTGTCAGCTTCCAGAACAATGGGAAGAAGCAGTGATTACAGTCATACGTCCTGGAAAGATTCCCACCAGCAGTAGATGTGGTAACACCGTGCCCAGCGATGACAACCAGATTGTGGCATTACCACCAGGATCTCGGTGAGAACAAATTCCATAGATAGAGTACAGTATGTCTGTAAAATGTTATATGATTGATCTATCACCTTAAAGGAGTTGTCCAGGAAAAGAGGCTGCTTTCTTACACAAACAGGACCACACCTGTGCGCAGGTTGTATGTGGTATTACAGCTCAGCCTCATTCATTTCAGTGATGCTGAGCAATGTTACCAGACACAATCTCACGGTCACCCAGTAGACCCTACTAACCCCAGTGCTCATTTTCTGGCCACATTTCCAGACGTATCCACTAATGATCCTCTGGTTTTGAGAAGCTCCCATACACCAACTAAAATGTCAGCCTCCAAAGCTGCTCATAAATTTTAGATTGGCCATTGCCAAAATGAATTGTTCCAACATAACAACTCCCACATACACACTTGACTTGACCCAAGCATGCATGTGTTTTCAATGGAGAGGAAGGACTAAGATGATGTTAGACACTTCTGGCTGCTTATCTCCTGCAAGACCAAAGAATTGAGTATGTTGAAGTCCAGCATGCCCAATCCTTCTTTCCTACAATGTCTGCTGCTGGAGGAAAGTTTGATGATCACCATGCTCATTAGATGGCTGGCTGATCCTGTTGAAACTGATGGGTTAAGGTGAGATTTACCTAATTTACAGTCTATGAACACCTCAAGGCATACTTAAAGTGTCATTGTAAACTGAGCACGTATTTGTGTATCTGCAGTAATACACAAATATTATCCAAAATGCCTCCTTTACTTGCAGGAGCAATTCATGTAACAGTGTAGAGCTCAAGGAAACTTCACAAGTGTATACTTTAATCAGCATATCCACAGAAGCCATCTTTAGATAATGTTTCCTGTGCCAGCTTTCTGTCATCATAAAAATAGTAAAATGAATATTATATAGTAAATAATAGCATATTTTATATAGTAAAATGAATTAAATTTAAATCACATTTAGTGTTGCTGGATGATGACTGGTACCATCATCAATAGCTCCAACTGTGTGAAGGTTCTCATTTACCCAGGTCATGGTATGTCAGTAATAAGAAGTCAGAGCAATTGGACTTTTTGTAATTTTTTTTTCTTGGAGTTGTTTTGTTGGTCATTCTCAATGAGAAAGAGAAAGCCAGTCTGATGATAAGCAAAATGTCTTAAAAAATACAAGAAGTGTAGTTGTTCTGACCTATTTCTACTGAATAGCTTCAACTTCAGCATTTTCATGGATATCCCTGGCCACTGTTGGGCCAGAAGCACAGCAACAGAGGGCCTGTAGAGGTTATATCAGATCGCTCTATAAAGCTACAGAGGCCAGGCAATCTATAACATGCTTTGCTCTCTAATTCCAGGTATATTGTCCTTCCTCGTCCCATATGCTTTGAAAAAGGCCTGAATTACACGATAAGACTGGAACTGCCTCGGTATTCCATTAACTCTAATGTGGAGAATCCTTATACATTAATTGACTCGGTGAGTGCATTTTTATGACTAGTTGGATATTTTGTATGTTCAGTGTCTGATCGTCTTTTATGAAGAATCAGCTATTATATACTGTATATTACACTTGAGAAGAAATCCGACTACAGGTTCTACACATTTTCAGTAAGACGTTTGTGGCTATTCTCACATTGTTCTTCACATGGCTTTTTCCAGCTAGTCCAGCTTGCCTTGAATTACCTTGGTTGGCTGAGGAGCGGTAAACTGGTTTTACGGAGTGTAGCACCCTGTATTTTTATGGTTTTAGACTTTAGTTTATGAGGTTACACTTCTGTCACGTGCACTGCAACATATAATGATCTGAATTGAATCCTGAATTGCATCTGTAACCTCATTTCCACAGATTGTTTTGCTGCCTCATGTCAAATCCCTGGACCTATTCAGCATGGGAGGCTCAGGCGAGGACATCAGCAACGCCTGGCAGACTTTTCAGAGATACAGATGTGCAGAAAACAGCCAGAGTGTTGTGAAAACTCCACAAACTGAGGTCTGCAAAGACTTCCTTCTCAGTATTTCTGCAATCCTACATGAAGGAGCCCTGGGTATGTATCTATATTCACCATACCTACTGACTGTCATTCCTTGTGGCAAATATAATAATATAATAATAATAATATTTATTTATATAGCGCCACCATATTCCGCAGCGCTTTACAAAATCATAGGGTTCTTGTGCAATACAAAAATGACTAGCTAATATACAACTGAAACACTAGGAGTGAGGGCCCTGCTCGCAAGAGCTTACAATCTATGAGGAATAGGGGGTGACACATAAGGTGGTTGATTGTGATAAGTAGGATTCGAGCCGTTGTAGTGAAAGGTGTGGTGCCGGCCGATCTGCTTAGGATTTGGGACTATTAGAGGATCGAGTTCAGGCCAGAGGAGTTGGAGGGGGAGCATTTTAGTTGGGGAAAGGTCATTTTAGGAAGCTTGATAAGCCTGCCTGAAAAGATGTGTTTTTAGGGCACGTTTGAAGGTAGGGAAGTTGTGCATCGACCTAATATTCAGGGGCAGAGCATTCCAGAGTGTAGGTGCAGCTCGAGAAAAGTCTTGAAGACGGGAGTGAGAGGTACGAATTATGGAGGATGTTAATCTTAGGTCGCTAACAGAACGGAGAGCACGAGTAGGGTGGTAGACGGAGATGAGGGAAGAGATGTATGGAGGGGCAGCACCTTGGAGAGCTTTGTGGGTGAGGGTGAGAAGTTTGAACTGTATTCTGTGGTGGATGGGCAACCAGTGAAGTGACTGGCATAGAATAAGTAGCATCACTGTAACGGGAGACAGATAGATGAGCCTCGGCTGCAGCATTTAGGACAGACTGAAGGGGGGAGAGTTTAGAGAGAGGGAGACCGATTAGTAATGCATTGCAGTAGTCAAGACGAGAGTGAATCAAGGCAACAACAAGATTTTTTGCCGTTTCCACCGTAAGAAAAGGGCGGATTCTGGCAATGTTCTTGAGGTGCAGACGACAAGAGCGTGTAAGTGATTGAATATGGGAAACAAAGGAAAGATCAGAGTCAAATGTGGCCCCGAGACAGCGGGCACGTTGCACCGGAGTTATGATAGTACCACAGACCAAGATTGAAATATCAAGATTAGGTGGGTTAGTAGATGGGGGGAAGACAAGAAGTTCAGTTTTGGAGAGGTTTAGTTTTAGATACAGAGAGGACATGATGTTAGAGACAGCTGCCAGACAATTACTGGTGTTTTGGAGTAAAGCAGGGGTGATTTCGAGGGATGAAGTGTATAGTTGGGTGTCATCAGCATAGAGATGGTACTGAAAGCCAAATCTACTGATAGTCTGTCCAATGGGGGCTGTATAGAGTGAGAAGAGTAGAGGACCTAGTACTGAGCCCTGAGGAACGCCAACATCAAGAGGGAGAGGAGAAGAAGAAGAGCCAGCGAAGGATACACTAAAGGAGCGGCCAGAGAGATAGGAAGAGAACCAAGAGAGAGCAGTGTCTTTAAGGCCAATTGAGTGGAGCATGGTGAGGAGGAGTTTATGGTCTACTGTGTCAAATGCTGCAGAGAGATCCAGAAGAATCAGTAGAGAATAATCCCCATTTCTTTTTGCTGTTAGGAGATCGTTAGACACTTTAGTAAGGGCAGTTTCTGTAGAGTGAAGAGGGCGAAAGGCAGATTGTAAGGGGTCAAGAAGAGAGTTTGCAGAGAGATAGCTTATTAAGCGTGAGTAGACAAGACATTCAAGGAGTTTAGAGATGAAAGGGAGATTAGAAACCGGTCGGCAGTTAGCAGCACAGGTTGGGCAAAGGCAAAAGTGACTTTAAAAAATCTACTTAAATTCCCCATGAAATAACACTGCTGGGACACATTTTCTTATAACTGTTGTGCTTCTAATATTCCTGACATAAATGTATAAATATATTGCCAACTCCAATTCCCCTTGTCAAAGGGTAAGTCTCTGCACAGTCCACCATCGGCTTGATGTGTCAGAGTGTACAGGGATACACCGCTAGCTGGTAACACCCAGTTGGTAATCCATTCATAAGCATCTAGTAGGAATAACAGAGGAATGGCACAATGCAGACTGACAGGAATTTTCATTTTGTGTGGAATGCAATTTATTTATGTCAGGAGAGGTGTCTGGTCCTCTAAAGCCTCTGCCATTCAAATAGTAATATCTATTAATTTTAGAATATGTATATAAGACTGTTCACACTGGTATTGTCTATCCTGTTAATAAGAGAAGTTAAGAGAAGTCATGACGATGTGATTACATTTAGAACTAGCGCCTCTTCATAACTTCGGCGGATCCACCACCGGCTTCGAGAGTTATTAAGAGCAGCGTCTAAAATGCAGATCTTAATAAATGTGCCTCATAGTTTTGAAACAGTATTTCTATATTTAATCATCTATTTAAAAAAAAATGAAACATAAAAATAATATTGTGAGAGGATGTATGTAATATATATGAAACCAAATTCGCATTTGAGTGGTATTTTTTTCAGAAGCGCCACACACAAAAGAAAAACGCCCAAGGCAGAAGCATGGGTAAGGAGTAACAGAGCACTTTTACAGTTTTGCTATTTTTATTTTAACTAGAATGCCACTGCGATCCACAAGGCTCCTTGAGTACTGTATGTGACCCAAATGGGGGACAATGCCAATGTCGCACAAATGTTGTTGGTAGGAACTGTGATAAATGTGCCCCGGGGACCTATGGATTTGGACCTAATGGATGTAAACGTATGTATTATTTTATATTAATTTAAAGAAATGTAATAGTAATTCATCAGAAAGTCCACAACGTGTAATTGGGAACCTGTATTTCTGCAATTTTTTGATTTACTGTACTTATCCTAAGAAGAAGCATAAGACTGTTGATTGTAAGGACAGTCTTTCCCAAACTGGACATACATATAAGATACCTTAGATAAGGTTTATTTAATAAGGAAAGGGTGGGAAAAAAGGATCTGACATGTTAAAATCCAGGAGTAGAATATTGATGACCTATCTTCAGGACAGCTCATCAATACCTGATCAGTGGAGGTCTGACACCCTACACCCCTGCTGATCAGCTTTTTCTAGAGAATGTGTTGCTTTGGTGAGCTTTTCAGCCTCTTCACAGCTTACTAATCAAAGCTCCAGGTCCATTCAATTGTGTAGGACTGAGCTGCACATAGACTATCTAACCACTGAACATGATGTCACTGGCCTGGGAAGAGGTTGGAACTCTCACTGGAGTGCCAAGACCTATTGATCAGCTGATCGGCAGGGGTGCTAGGAATTGGACCCCACCGATCTGCTATTGATGACCTACCCTGAAGATAGGTCATCCATATTCTTCTCCAGGAAAAAACCTTTAATCCTCGGAGGAATAGTCATGATCCATCATACACATAAAGCTCATACACATTATATTTTTGTCAGCGAACCTGCCAAGAACAGCGGCTAACACTAATGGGTGTGGGAGCTTCTGAATATTTTCGTCCGATCCTTTTGTTCTAAGGGGAGAAAAGCTGCCTCCAGAACTGTATGGCATAGGCTTTCTCTGTTCTACCCATAGCATACGCAGACACGTTTGCCAAGCTGAACGTGTATGTAGATGGGGAAGCCAGCAGGGACATGGGAGAAATAGCTGACGAACTGAATGTGTATAGCCAGAGTTAGACTGTTGATGGATCTTGCTGGCTTTGTTTTATTCTACTGCAGGTTAGATGATATGAGCAAGCTAAGTTGGTACCATATGTAACTTCTACTTTCCTTTTTCTTTTTGTGTTGTATTTTGTGCTTTTGTCTGCAAAAGAAAAATTTGAGCCTTACAAGCCTTTAATCACCATAATCACCTTTGGCAAAGACATCCATTTAATTTACCCTCATCTTTGCAGCTTGTGAGTGTAACCTGAAAGGATCTTCTCATGCCTTCTGCCACATGGAGACTGGTCAGTGCCCATGCTTCCATGGTGCCTTTGGACGTCAGTGTGATGAATGTTTGCCTGGTTACTGGGGATTTCCTAACTGTCAACAATGCCAATGTAATGGACATGCAGATGAATGCAACCCACTCACTGGAGAGTGCACCCACTGTAGAGATCACACTGAAGGCTACAGCTGTGACAGGTAAATCTTTCTCAAAGAAGTGGAAGAAACTTTTTAAATGATGTTTCTGTGTGAGTTTATTATTGATATAGTTGGTACTTTATTTCATTATTGCTGTGGTAGTTATACCTATGTAAATTGTTAATATGTAAAGTTGGTGTGACCTGGACTGGCTGTGAGTTCAATGTCCTGGTTTTCATTATTCATGGTGGAAAGTAGAAATCAACTGTAATATTACTATACCAATTACTTTAATGTATTATGTGCTTATTTGTAGGTGTTTAGCTGGCTATTATGGTGATCCCAGGTTAGGCTCAGGTGATCACTGCAGACCTTGCCCATGCCCTGATGGACCTGGTAGTGGACGGCAATTTGCCAGTGGATGCTACAAAGATCCTTCAACTGAGCATGTCATATGTTCATGCAACAAAGGCTATACAGGTAATTATCAGCTGGTATTGCAGAGCAAAGTTTTTAGCCACTGAAGGGATAATGTTTTATTACAGACCATGGATGGCAATGTACTACAGGGCCAAGCCTAATCTGCCATTTGAGTAGAGGCACTTCTATGACCACATAGTAAATGTCACGACAGGGGGGAACACAAGGGATAGTGTGCCCTGTCTGAACCCCACCTCTTTCCCTGCCTACTTACAGTAGATGCCCTAGGCGACAAAACCGTAACTTGGAGACAGTCCCTATGCTGAGTACGTGCACAGGGAAGGGAAGGGAACACAGGGAAAGACGAACACAGACAGAAACAAACACAACAGCAGAATCGTCAGCAAGCCAAGTCAAGAACAGGAGGTCACGTCAAATACCGAGGAGAATCACAAAAGCGTAGTCTAAGTTCAAAGCCAAAATCCAATACACCAATAATCCAACAGCAAGGTCCAACACACAGCACTGATCTCAGAAGACTAATCACAGGCATCTGAGTGAGGCAGTTGCCATCTTTAAATAGCCCGCCCAGGATCATGTGATGTGGCCAGCATCACATGACCTGAGGCGGAGCAAGCTGTCCAAACAATATGTAAAGTAGCCATGTGGTGTGATCAGCACCACATGGCTAAACCCAAACAGAGAATTAACTCATGAAGTGCTGGCTGACAAGACCAGCACTTCAATTCCCTATTGCTCGTCTCTAGGGGGCGGAGAGGTCCGGCGACGTCGTGCAGAGGGAGCGCGACGCCGACCTCGCGTGACAGTACCCCCCCCTTCACGAGGGGCCACCGGACCCTTACCAGCGGGAGCAGGCTTATCGGGATGCTGCAGATGGAACTTTCGGATGAGCGAGTCTGCATGCATCCTGGTCAACGGTACCCAAGACCTGTCCTCAGGACCGAACCCCTTCCAATGTACGAGGTACTGGAAGGAATTCCGGACCCTTCTCACATCCACAATTCTGGCAATCTCATGCTCCATTTGTCCTGCTACCTCAACCGGAGGCGGAGACTGTTCCTCAGGACCAACGGGAGCAACATAACGTTTGAGCAAAGACACATGAAAAACATTATGAACACGAAGGGAGTCGGGTAAACATAACCTAAAAGAAACCGGATTGATCACCTTGGTGATCCTGTAAGGACCAATGAAGCGAGGTGCAAACTTGTAGGATGGTACCCTCATGTTGAGATTTTTAGTCGATAACCATACCTTATCCCCAACCTTAAAATTCACACCCTTAGAACGTTTTCTATCAGCCTTAGCTTTTTGAACTCCTTGGGCCTTTTCCAGGTTCGACTGAACCTGTGCCCAAACTGTGCACAGTTCTTGAGAAAAATCATTGACCTCTGGGACAACCGACGCAGATGGGGAAAAGGAGCTAAAGCGTGGATGAAAACCCATATTGCAGAAAAACGGCGACATCCCAGAGGATGAATTAACACGATTATTAATTGCAAATTCAGCCAGAGACAGGAATCTGGCCCACACATGTTGGTTATCAGAAACATAACATCTGAGATATTGCTCAACGGATTGGTTAAGACGTTCAGTCTGACCATTGGTCTCCGGATGAAAGGCTGATGAAAAGGACAAAGAGATACCAATCTTATTACAGAACGCCCTCCAGAACCTAGACACAAACTGTACTCCCCTATCAGAAACGATATTCTCAGGAACACCATGTAGTTTGACAATATTATCAATGAACACGGACGCCAAGACCTTCGCAGAGGGTAATTTACACAAAGGAATAAAATGACACATTTTGCTGAATCTGTCAACCACCACAAATATCACGGTTTTACCCTCAGAGCACGGCAAGTCCGTGATAAAGTCCATGGACAGATGTGACCAAGGTCTACTAGGTATGGGTAAAGGATGTAACTCACCCATAGGTCGTGTCTTGGAATTCTTGGACCTGGCACAAGTGTTACACGCAGTTACAAAAGCCTGAACATCTCTGGAGATTGACGGCCACCAATACTGCCTAGAGACCAACTCCTTGGTGGCATTGATGCCAGGATGTCCACACAAAACAGAATTATGGCACTCACCCAGCAGTCGCAACCGCAAATGAGCCGGCACAAACAATTTGTCATTGGGGGTACCAATGGGAGCAAGATGTTGTCCTGCCGAGATTTCAGAAGCGAGGTCAGATGAGGTAGCGGCCACGATGATATCAGCTGGCAGGATGGGCTCAGGAGGGACGTCAGGAGGCTGATACGCCTGGAAACTTCGGGATAAGGCATCGGCCTTAACGTTCTTGCTCCCGGGTCTGAAGGTAACACAAAAATCAAAACGAGTAAAGAACAAAGCCCACCTCGCCTGTCTAGGATTCAATCGCTTAGCCGATTCTAGAAACATTAAATTCTTATGATCCGTGAGGACCGTAATGCGGTGAAATGCCCCTTCTAAAAAATGACGCCATTCCTCAAATGCCCACTTGATTGCAAGTAACTCCCTATTCCCAATATCATAATTCCTCTCGGCAGGAGAGAACTTGCGGGAGAAGAAGGCGCATGGCATAAGATTAGTTAAGGTGGAAGACCCCTGGGACAGTACAGCCCCCACACCATCCTCAGACGCATCCACCTCAACTACAAAAGGCTTACTTTGATCAGGCTGGACCAACACAGGAGCATTAATAAAACACTGCTTTAACCTTTCAAAGGCCTCAATTGCTGCAGGGGGCCAATTGACCAGATCAGCCCCCTTGCGAGTCAAATCCGTAATGGGTTTGGCTACCACTGAAAAATTTTTGACAAATTTACGATAAAAATTAGCAAACCCCAGAAATCGCTGGAGCGCCTTCAAAGAGGAAGGTCGCACCCAATCCACAATGGCCTGTACTTTAACTGGGTCCATTTTGAAAGAAAAAGGGGTGAGAATGTATCCCAAAAAGGCCACTTCCTGAACACCAAAGGTACACTTTTCCCCTTTAACAAACAACTTGTTTTCACGCAACACCTCCAGCACTTGCCTGGTGTGAGATACGTGACTCTCCCAGTCTGCAGAAAAAATCAGGATGTCATCAATATAGACAATTACAAATTTCCCAATAAATGGTCTAAAAATGTCATTGACAAAGTTTTGGAAAATTGCCGGAGCGTTACTTAACCCAAAAGGCATTACCAAGTACTCATAATGACCCTCCGGGGTATTAAACGCAGTTTTCCATTCGTCCCCCTCACGAATCCTGATTAGGTTGTATGCCCCCTTCAAATCCAGCTTGGTGAACCAACAGGCCCCCTGGACCTGATTCAGCAAGTCAGGAATAAGGGGCAACGGGTATCTGTTTTTAACAGTGATTTTATTGAGCTCCCTGTAATCGATACAGGGCCTCAATCCTCCATCCTTTTTACCAACAAAGAAAAAACCTGCCCCCATGGGAGAAACTGAAGGCCGGATGTGACCCTTGGCCAGACTCTCTTTGAGATAATCCCTCATGGACTGACGTTCAGGAGTAGAGAGATTATAAATGCGACCTTTGGGATATTTGGATCCCTCAATAAGGTCGATGGCGCAATCATATTGCCGGTGAGGAGGGAGGAACTCAGTCTCGGACATGGAAAACACGTCCGAAAAATCGCCAATATACTTGGGCAAGGAAAGAGACTCAGTGGTACCTCCCAACTGCAATACTGATCTACAACATTTGTCACAATTCATTCCCCATTTTTCCAATTCACCTACCGACCAGTTGATCACAGGGTTGTGGTCCTGTAACCAAGGCAGACCTAAAACAAGGTCGGCAGGTAAATCCTTTAATACAAGGAAGGAGCAAGTCTCAGTATGGGTAATTCCTACAGTTAATACAACCTCAGGAGTACAAAACTCCACTCTCCCATTATTCAATGGAGTGGAATCCAGTGCGATAATTTGAATTACCTCCCTTAAAGGAATTATAGGCACACCCACAGATTGCACAAAATCATAATCAATAAAATTAGCAGCAGAACCTGAATCCACAAATGCTTCACCGGATCTCTTGAGTTGGTTATAAGAAATGGAAATAGGTAACAAGATTTTCTTTCTTACCACCGCAGGGGTACCTTACTTCCAGGAACAGACCTTTTTGAGAGCAGAAGTCTCGGACACTGCTGGAGCCAGTGGTTCATCTCACCGCAGTAAAAACAGGCCCCTCTCAGGCGTCTCTGATCCCTCATAGTAACTCCCAACTGCATAGGCTCCTCCTGGACCTTGATAGGAGACGGGCTCTGAAGAGGAACTTCGGACAACACGGCAACTTGAGGGGCAACAGAACGTTCCTTTTGTCTCTCCCTAAACCGTCGGTCAAGTTTGATAACTAAGGTCATAGTCGCCTCTAAGGTGTCAGGAGTAGGATAACTAACTAGTAAATCCTTCAGATGGTCAGACAGTCCCACCCTAAACTGGCTTCTCAAAGCAGGGTCATTCCATTTAGAGGACACACACCATTTTCTGAACTCAGCACAGTAATCCTCAACTGGACGGTTACCCTGCCGAATGTCTCTGAGCTGAGTTTCAGCTACAGCGGCCAAGTCAGGTTCTTCATATAAAAGACCTAGGGCCCGGAAAAAAGCCTCCACAGACAATAGACAAGGGGAGTCAGGTGGCAATGAGAAAGCCCACTCCTGCGGATCACCTTGCAGCAAGGAAATAATTATTCCTACCCGCTGCTGCTCAGAACCCGAGGAGTGTGAGCGTAAACGGAAATATAATTTACAACTTTCCTTAAAGGAACGGAAAGTCCTTCGGTCCCCAGAAAACCGATCGGGCAATTTTACATGGGGTTCAATATTGGGGTTTGGCATGGAGGGAACGACTGCGGGTGCAGTCCGCAGCTGCTCCTGATGTTGGAGTCTCCCGGCCAAATCCTGGATCATCTGAGCCATGTTACTCATCTGGTCCGTGAGTAACTCGCAACGGCTCCATTAGGTATGGCCTGTGATTCTGTCACGACAGGGGGAACACAGGGATAGTGTGCCCTGTCTGAACCCCACCTCTTTCCCTGCCTACTTACAGTAGATGCCCTAGGCGACAAAACCGTAACTTGGAGACCGGTCCCTATGCTGAGTACGTGCACAGGGAAGGGAAGGGAACACAGGGAAAGACGAACACAGACAGAAACAAACACAACAGCAGAATCGTCAGCAAGCCAAGTCAAGAACAGGAGGTCACGTCAAATACCGAGGGAATCACAAAAGCGTAGTCTAAGTTCAAAGCCAAAATCCAATACACCAATAATCCAACAGCAAGGTCCAACACACAGCACTGATCTCAGAAGACTAATCACAGGCATCTGAGTGAGGCAGTTGCCATCTTTAAATAGCCCGCCCAGGATCATGTGATGTGGCCAGCATCACATGACCTGAGGCGGAGCAAGCTGTCCAAACAATATGTAAAGTAGCCATGTGGTGTGATCAGCACCACATGGCTAACCCAAACAGAGAATTAACTCATGAAGTGCTGGCTGACAAGACCAGCACTTCAATTCCCTATTGCTCGTCTCTAGGGGGCGGAGAGGTCCGGCGACGTCGTGCAGAGGGAGCACGACGCCGACCTCGCGTGACACCACACTTGTAAACTGATAATGTGATGTTTTTGTGTCCCCATTCTAGGTGTTAGGTGTCATGAGTGCGCCTCTGGTTATTTTGGAAATCCAGAAGAGATTGGAGGAACATGTCAACCATGTAATTGCAACAATAACATAGATATGTCGGATCCACTTGCCTGTGACAAAAGCACCGGAGTGTGTCTGAAATGTCTTCATCACACAGAGGGCGAGAACTGCCATCAGTGTCAACTGGGCTACTATGGAAATGCCTTCCAACAAGACTGTAAAAGTGAGAATTAGTTTTATTTTTGTTCCCCTAAAACATAAATTTAGTTAGGCTATATTGGTAGAATGACCCCAAGACAGTTTCCTTCTGAAAAAAGTTTGTATGCTTTTCTCATCTTGAATGTCACAGTATTGGCCTCCTCTAATGCATCTAGTGAGAGACCAAAAGGCACAAATACTTATTTACATACTACTCAAGTAGTTAAAGGGAGTCTGTCACCCCTTATCTGAGGGTAGCATAACCTGATTCTAGTGAGAGCTGAGAGATGAAGTCTCTTTCAGGCACTGGAACCACTACATAAATAATGATAAATGTTTTTATTGAAGGAGAACCTTCTGCTCCTGGAACAGAAAATGGTAAAATATAGGTTCTTTCCATTGATATTTTCAATTATGTACGTGAATTCTCCGCATTGTATAAAATTGGGCACGTTTTCATAGTTGACTTGGGGTCTTCTAATTTTTGCAATTCATTTACTATAGATTTTCAATAAAGAAAAACATACAAAGTGTGACAAAACATCTAATAAAGTAGCAATACATTACCTGGTACCAAAACAATTCTGCCTGATAATATGGGGTACCAATATACAGAAATGCTAGACTATTCATTACAGTAAATGAAATTGACTTTTCTGCTCTGTAGCAGAATATTTTAATTATTTTTAGATTATTTGCTTTAGAAAGTGTCTATTTCCTGTTTCTTAGTACCAGGATATTATTCCAATTTGCTGCTACTTCTGTCTTCTTGATTGAGACACACAGCCTCTAAATCAGGTTCAACTGTCCGTAATGTTCAGAGCTCTTTTCAGACTGGCATCATGTTTTCACTACTATACTTATGCTTTATTGGTATCTTGTTTGCTAACTTTTATACACTTGTCTTATTTTTAGAGTGCGTCTGTAATTACCTGGGCACTGATCAGAATTACTGCCAGGGAGATGAGAGCTGCCACTGTAATATTACTACAGGCCAATGTCCGTGTTTGAGCAATGTGATTGGACAGAGCTGTGACCACTGTGCACCAGATACCTGGAATCTCGCTAGTGGAAATGGCTGTGAGTCATGTGGCTGTGATCCTGCCCGTTCCTTGGGCCCATCATGCAATCAGGTAAGTGCATGAGTAATATTTTGGATATACATTATATATATTCTGCTGATGTATGGAAAACTCACATTTTTTATGTCTTTCTTTGCAGTTTACAGGGCAGTGTCATTGCATGTCTGGCTTTGGTGGCAGAAACTGCAGTGAATGTCAAGAACTTTTCTGGGGTAATCCAGATGTTGAATGCCAAGGTAAATAATGTCCATTTTCCCACCATATTTAAAGGGTTTCTGTCATCAGGATTTACCATAGTAAACCGAGTGTCATTTGCAATGTGCAAATGACACCTGATGACAGATATGTATTTTTTATACTGCTCAGTAAAGTAGTTTTTGTGAAAATTGCGTTTTTATAATATGTAAATTACCTTCCCCTAGGTGCAGTAGGCGTGAACCCTACACCTAGTAGCGGCCGTCATTCCTCCTCCGAACCCTCCTCCGTAGCGTTGATTGACAGGGCCAGGCAGCCAGCTCTTTCGGCTCCCGGCCCTATTCGAGTTCCAAATCCCGCGCATGCGCATTGCGATCAGCAATGCGGGCGCATTGAGGGGAGACGGGCGGCCGGGGGCTCAATGCGCCTGCGCGGATTGCTGATCGCAGTGCGCAGGCGCGGGATTTGGAACTCGAACAGGGCCGGGAGCCGAAAGAGCTGGCTGCCTGGCCCTGTCAATCAACGCTACGGAGGAGGGTTCGGAGGAGGAATGACGGCCGCTACTAGGTGCAGGGTTCACGCCTACTGCACCTAGGGGAGGTAATTTACATATTATAAAAACGCAATTTTCACAAAAACTACTTTACTGAGCAGTATAAAAAATACATATCTGTCATCAGGTGTCATTTGCACATTGCAAATGACACTCGGTTTACTATGGTAAATCCTGATGACAGAAACCCTTTAAAAAAAATGTTTCTCCAATGCATGTACAATGAAAATGAAGAAACTTTATAAATAGTCTTCATTATTTCTTGCTATTTTTGTGTTTCCAGCTACTATGCAGATCTACATGACTTCATGGTAACAGAGGACATTTGTCATGTCATGTGATTCAGTAGTCGTTCTTTTGTCTATCTGTACCGTACTTCTTGCAGATAAATGAAGTTTGACTGCAGGATCAAAAAATAAGGGGTTTGTTATCTCTTACTATGGAAATGTATAGTTCTGCATCAGTGCTGTACATACAATTTCATTAATTTATTTTCTTAAATTAAAAAAATACATATAATGACCTGCTAAGTGATGATTCATGGCTAAATATTTTGGCCTTCACTAGTGTTCATATGTCAGTAGCCTCTGAGCAGTCCAGTGAAGAAGTACAGGCTGCTCTACAGACAGTATCACACAGTGGTGGGGTGTTTGACGTAAACATTAATAAAAGTGGTGATAATAAACTTATATTAGAACTGATGCCTTGCTAGGACTAAGTTCGAACATCTAAGGACAACATCTGCATGGAGTTCCTCCCCATGTTTCCTCCCACACTTACTGATAGGGAATTTAGATTATGAGCTCCGTTGTAGAAGCAAGCAATGATAATGTCTGCAGAATATATCAGCGCTATACAAGTGAGTAAAATAAATAAAAATATAGGCAATTTGTTGATAATGATATTTCTTATTATGTTCTTTAAAGTTGCTCAAAGCTGAAGCTTCGCCAAGTATCCACTAACATCTCCTGTTAGGGTCTATTTACGTTCAGCAGAGTTGTTGTAGAGATTTCTGCAACTGACCATCAATTCCATAACCTCCATTGAGGTCGTTTCAGCAGCCAGAACTTGAATTTTTGGAAGGACCCTTAAAAAAAAATAGTACAGTGGCAGAAATCTCTGCCGTGTTTAAATACACCATTCAAGGGTCACTAACCTGTCAACAAACTTTAAATAAATCAGTAGTACCAGTAGGGAATATAAGAAACGTTGCATTAGATCGTATAAGAGGAAAATGCCTTTTTCCCACCCTAGCAGCTCACTCCTCTTCCCCCTTCCCTCTAGATAGACTTCTAAGGGCAGCAGTAATCTGATCCTTCAGTAAACTGACAGTCCATCTTCGTCCCTCTATATGTGAAGAGCCTACCAGGTGGAGAGAAGGCATTTTTCTGATAATATATATTACAAAATTTCTTGTATTCACCTGTACTATTGACTTACATAAGGTTTTTGTTGAAAGGTTTGTGATGATTTAAGTTTCATGCAGAAGTGAGCTTTTTTGTCCTCTAGTTAAAGGATCATTTAGATTTCCAAAACCTTTAGATATGTCATAGCGAGGGGGTCTGAGTGCTGAGACCCACACTCTCTTGCATAGCATACTCTCTCTTGTCATGGCAGGAGACAGATTCAATAGAAGTTCATGGTCCATCTCCTGCAGCTAGAGTGAGCGACTATGTGAGCGCTTCTCCTCATTTTAGTGATTGGTGAGGGTCTCAGCACTCAGACCCTCATCGATCAAAACCTTTCATATGTTGCTATGATATATTAAAAGTTTTTAAAATCTCAGTGACCCTTTAAGCATTTTTGAACTACTAGACCATAAACCTGCAAACACAGAATGAGAGTACATGAGTAATGCAAATATCTTGGGAACTGGAATGGTGACATTAGATCAAAGGCTCTTATCACATTGCACTTTAGTTGGGAAGTGGAGTATTTCATCACAATCACTAGGGATTAAGCGGAAGACCAGAAAACACTCCATTTTCTTCATGCAAAGCTGCACTATTTAGCTGAAGAAGCTCATTAGCCTTTAAGTTTGAGCCCCTCCCCCCTCGCCTCCAGCTACAGAAGTCTCTTTTAAACCTCTTGCTAAACAAATCACTAATCCCTTCCATAGAAATGCATCTAAGTGCACAATGTTTTAAAACAACTTATGAACTATGAGGTTTTTTTTACAGGAAGTAAATGTCACTTGGTCGATAGGTAATTTTGATAATCCATCCTATTTGATGTAACTCTTGCCTACAAGTTGGAGTATGCCTTCTCATGTTTGGCACTGGCGTGAATGTATACTGTTCGTCTGGCGTTCGTTAATTATAGTGATTTAGTCAGCGCTGATCATTGGAGTCATTGTGCATTGTTTGCAGCCTACACATTGCTGAACAGATAATGCTTTGTAGAGACTGGCAATAAAGGCATGCCAAAGCTGAACAAAGTCCTAACTGTTCCCTTACAAATCAGACTTTATTTTAATATATGACATGTGGGTGGAGACATTGACAACAGTGATGCAGTACAATCATGGTTTTATTAATGTTTCTTTACATGCCTCCAACTTTTTGGACTGTCAAAGAGAAAGGCGTATGGTTTATTGCGTGAAAGTCCATTTATAGACTTTCATAGTTTTGTGCATAATAGCTCAAAAATTATCTGAATAGAAACACTTCTAAAATGTAAATGGCATCAAATAATGAAATAATATACAAGGTGGGATCTAATATATAGACAGGAGCCAGATATACACTTTCTGGATCAATATTGTAAATGTAAGAGGTAAAATCTATACCTCAGATCAAAAAGAGGGACATTTAAGGAGAAAAGATTGACAGAGGGACTTGGGTCAAAAATAGAGACTGTCCCTTCAAAACAGGGACACTTGGGAGGACTGCCTTTAGGATGCTAAACGGCCTTCAAAAAGCTCACTTTGCATTATGAGTAATATAAAACGAAATGAACATGGTATATAACACTTTTTACAGCTTTGACACTTCCGTAAGGTTAGAATTTATAGGGGTGGATACAAAAAAGAAATATAATCCTTTCCAATATACTTTTCCTTCCAATTTGAGCCCCTCCAGACAAATTATGGGAGACATTTATCAAACCAGATACATCTGGTTTTTGATGTAAAAATGTCACATGACATGCCGATTGTGTCGTTTTCTGCAATGTTTCTGTGACATTTAGGATCTTGGAATACAGCAACAGCTGCAGCTTAATGCAGGAGAAACTGTGTTAAAGGGATCCTGTCATCAACTTTATGCTGACCTCACTGAGGGCAGCTTAAAATAGTGACAGAAATGCAGATTTCAGCGGTGTGTCACTCATGAGCTAAAAGTAAGTGGTTGCCAAGAACCAGCATCATAATCATTGCAGCCCAGGCCTTGAAAAGAGTCAAATCTACCTGAGAAGAGTCATGGGTATTGATAATCTCCTGCTCCTCTGCCCACCTGCTGATGATTGGCAGTTCTCTCCTAGCGAGAAAGGGAGAAAACTAGGTAGAAGCCTGTCAGTCATCAGCAGGTGGGCAGGGAGAGCAGGAATTCATGAAGAACCAGGACTCTTCTCAGGTGGTCGGGACTCTTTTCCAGGCCTAGTCTGCAATGTTTGTGATGTTAGTTCTCGGCAACCACTTACATTTAACTTATAAATGACAGACCACTGAAATCAGCTCACCTGTCTCTACCTTATTCTGCCGTTAGTATGGGTAGCATAAAGGTGATGACAGGTTCCCTTTAAGCTAACAGTAGATGGCGCTGTGTTAAGCATCACTGTTTATTCAAGTTTAGTTCTTCCAGGGTATGTACTGTCTGGTGATGTAGATGTCATCTCTGGTAGTCTTCATCTTGATGTTACAGATGATGTTTGCTATTTTGTCCCAATTAAAATAAACCACTTCTTTGTTCTCCCACAATGTTTGAGCGCTGTTCGTAAAAGCTGCAAACACTGCAACATAGGAGACATGCCACTTTTCAAAGTAGTCTAAAAAGTGAGATTCGACCTGGATTATGGAACATTTACTATCTGCGACACTTGGAAATGTCAAAAAAAGTCTCTGAAAAATCGTATCCTATGCCAGGCAGTCCCTCTGGTATTTTTTTAGACTAAGTTATACAGCACAATGCAGTTGAACCCAATACTGTACAATAAAACCGTGCATCATTTCATAAATTTGGTGCAACCACCCAATGCAAAACCAGACTTAAAATTGACATAAAAATGATCGATATTTGGATAAATGTCCCCCAATATCTGCATGTATGAAAGTATTACTGCACCATATTAGATCATTGGTGAATTCTGTGGCAAAAGCATCTGAATGATTAGATGACTCTAATCACGTAGACATTTTAGCATGGCCTCCTAACTTGAGGTTCTTGTACATTACAAGGATGACTTGTTTCAAGCTTGAATGTCAAGGAGAACTCTTTCCTGCTTGGTTTAGTTTAATGAAAGAACAATGTCATAGTTGTTCTTTTAATAGCGGATGAACTAGAAATCATAGGACTTCCTGCAGTTGGACGCCTTCCACTTCTTTACTTTTTAATATTATTCTTTTGTACTTCAGGAGGTTATTTTTATGCTGTATAATTCCACTTAACGACTTATACTTCAGTTGTCAATAGCTACTTTACTTACAGTTTTCTTTTATATGTAGATACATTATAGTCCCATATATTGAAAATAAATTCTGCTTTTTCCTTCTTGCAAAAAAAAAAGGTTTCTCTGATGTCAGATTATGTGTTAAATAGCAGAGCAGAACGTCAGGGTCTTCTGAAGATCAAAAGATCTTGGCATTTCTTGCGCTGACATTCTTAATGTATTTGGTGTCTCCCTCCCAGTTTTGATCTTTATGTAAAAAGAGTTTAAGTGGCCTCACTAGAAAGATCTTTTTTGTGTACTAAAGGAAATAGTCCTCTTTGAAAGGCACAGCAGGAGATCCTAATCACTCTGGGCTTCCTGCAGAGATCTTTAGGGGTTTGTGCATAAAAGAAAAGATGCTTAGGTTGAGTCTGTGGGGTCAAATGATCTCTACTGTTCATTATAGTTGGAGAGCCCATATATTCTTGTAAGGCTGGGTTCACATCATCATTTAGTTTTCCGTTCTGATCTGTCAGAAGAACAGAAAAATTTAAAATAAAAACAGATCTTTTATTTTATCTGTTGTTGGTTTCTTCTGAAATGCATTATTTTAGGCAGGAGGAAATGTCCTTCACGCAAGATGCTTAACATAAAGGATCCATTTTTTTTTTTTTGATAAGAAAAACAGAAAACTGAACCGTGATGTAAACCAGGCCTAAGGCTGTTTATGTTTTATTAGAAAGTTGAGAGCCAACATTAACTAATAGCACACGTTTAGTATATACAGTGGAGGCCAGAATAAATAGGTAAAGGCGCCATACACAATGGCTTTCCTGACTGTCCCAAACACATGAATGTTCATTTCAGCACATATGCTGAATCGCAGAAGGAACCGGGCAGTATGGTGGCTCAATGGTTAGCACTGTTGCCTTGCAGCGCTGGGGTCTGAATCTGACCAAGGACAACATCTGCATGGAGTTTGTATGTTCTCCCCGTGTTTGTGTGGGTTTCTTCCCACACTACAAAGACATACTGATAGGGAACTTAGATTGTGAGCCCCATTGGGGACAGAGAGTGATGCTAATGTATGTAAAGCACTGCGGAATATGTCGGCGCTATATAAGTGAGTGTAATAAATATGTTGAATATATCTCTAGGCTCTCCAATGCTAAAAGAGTTTAAATTTGGCATAGGCTACTTTGGTATGAAGTAGCATACTTTTTTTTTACTGTATAGGAAAGTGTAGCCTGATGTGTTTTCCTATACAGATGGAGACAATGTAGATCCCCCCCTCCCCGGCTGTATAATTCAAAAATAGGAAACTCAATTTTTGGGCGTTTTTTTTTTTTTTTGCAGCTTGTGACTGTGACTCAAGAGGTATACAGACCCCTCAGTGTGACCGATCCACTGGACACTGCATCTGCAATGAAGGAGTAGAAGGAGTGCGTTGTGATAAATGTGCACGTGGTTACTCTGGCATTTTCCCAAATTGTGTACCCTGTCATAAGTGCTTTGCCCTCTGGGATGTCATCATCAAGGAACTCTCCAACAGGACAAATAAACTTTTAGACCGGGCCAATGCTATGAAAGTCACTGGAGTCATTGGACCTTACCAGAAAACTGTCGATAGAGTTCAAGCAAAATTGGAGGAAATTCAAACCATCATCTCCCAGAACCCTGCCACACAGCCACTGAAAAACATTGACAGTCTTTTTGAAGAGGCAGAGTAAGTAAAATATCGATATTTCATGGTAATAGCCACTGTATATGGACTGAGGAATGTTTGGGTGAAAGCAAACAATAATTTCATAATTTATTAAGGATTCATGCACACAATCATAAATGTGGTCCATATTTAGGTCCACAATCCACGGATCCGCAAAATATGGACTTCTTCCGTGTACAATTCGCATTTTTCTCACTGCCATTACTAGAAATTACTATTTTCATCTGCAATAAGGACAAGAATAAGACATGGTCCATTTTTATGGACTCATATGAATGGGTCCATGTGCAATCCGCAAAAAATGTGGATTGGACACGAATACAAAATATGGTTTTGTGCATGTGCTAAATTATTGCTGTATTTTCTGTTATCTTCCAAGGAAAATGAAATCAGAGTTGCTGGAGAAAATTACAGAAGTAGAAAAGAAGCTTACAGAGATCAGCCTCAATGGTTCTAACCAAGTCGCCGCCCTGCAGGCAGATGCCGATGGTGTCAGCAAAGCACTGAAAGAGCTTGGAGAGCAGCTGGAGTACATGAAGATTTCCAATGTTCGAGGTAGGTTTCTCCAAAAATGTTTTCATTATTTGCTGAAATAGCAGCATGCTTTATACAGCCTCCTACAATGTCATCTGCACCCACTGTTTTAATGGAGTAGGACAACATAATCTGAGCAAAGCCTAAACCTTGACACAATGATAACACTGCTGTTGGGTATATTTGCAGATTCCCATTTAAAGGGTTTTCCAAGATTTTTTTAACCTTTAGCTGAGAGCAGGGGCTGTGTAAAATTAATTTAAAAAACACCTTTACTTTTTTAACGGTCTCACTGGTCCCATGTTATCACTCCAGTCCACCCTACTCTGATTCCTGCAAGGTGTGTAGAAGTCATGTGCTGGCCATCATTTACGTGACTGCAGCAGCCAGTCTCTGGCCTCAGTAGTCATTTGTACAGTGTGAATGGTTAGCTCAGCTGAGCATGCTTGTTATATTGAATGAGTGGCCAAAAAAGAACTCTGGAATTACTTACTTTCAGAAGAAACCCAAAATGGTTAAACTCCAACCTGCCCGACTTTGGTGTCCACCAGATGAGAGGTGAGGGAACAGTTGAGTGGAAGGTCTTGTTTGAAATTTGATGGGAAAGCATTGCTTTGCTTGTGTTTGCAGGCGCTATGGACAGTATCAACAAGTATTTCCAGATGTCTCTAGAGGCAGAAGAAAAGGTCAATGCCTCAGCCGTCAACCCAGATAGCATTCTAGAGCATTCAGCTGCTACACGGAGGGAAGTGGAAGATCTCATAGATGAAAAGGACACTGTTTTTAAGCAAATACAAGATGAGCAGTCACGCATTTTGGATGAACTTGCTGGTGAGATCCAGAATTTGGACCTTTCTTCTGTGTCTAAAGAGGTATGTGAAATTGTAACTCTGGTAAATCAATGAATGCCTATCTCATAAAGTTATAGTCATAATCATAGGAGATACAGTCACTTTATGGTCTTGAGAATGAAGGATCCTTAGTTCAACTGTAGCACTGTGTCCCCTTCTAAGCTTTCCCTGTACAGCGGTACATCCGGCCACTCAGCTCTGCAGGGGACTGCAGCCAACCCCATTTACTTGAAGCAGATTCAGCATTTAAAGTGGACCTTCACCTGTCCTGTCCTCATAACTACTTGCATTCCCCATGTAATAACAATTGGAACATCTTTCTATACAACTCTATGTTGTGCCATTTTTCTTGCCAGCAGTCTGTAATAAAGATCCAGTTTGGTGTTACCAGTTGAGGTTGTCCCTGCACAGTCTGACACTATCCAATCAGTACTGCCAGTGCCAGATTGTACAGGGACACACCCCAAACTGGTAACACCCAGTGAGGCCAATTCATCCATAATAGAGGAATGGTACAACATATAGCTGGAAAGATGCTCCAGAATTGTTATTACATGTGGAATGCAAGTAGTTACTGAAACAGACATGTAAAGAGACGTGACAGGTCCTCTTTAACCTGCTGTGTGGCCCCTTTCATTTTCCTAAGCAGTGGAAGTCCCAAAGGTTTGACCTCCAGAGATAATCAAGTGATGGCATATCTCAATAATGTCTTGTGGAATGTAATTTTCCATGTTGCCCAGCTTTTTTTTATATCTCTGCTCAGGTCTAGATCCCTTACATCCAAGAAATCACTGTTGGTGTAATTTTTATTTTTGCTCCCAGCACACTGGGGAAAATACATGATCCCAAGTTTCTAATTCCGAAATAATATGGGTGCCACTTATAGTCACACGTTAGGGTAGTATATAATAGATCTGATGTTCTTTTGAGTTTATTGATCTTTTTTTCTAGACCTGTGGAACCCCAATTGGTGCATCATGTGAAGATTCACAATGTGGAGGGCTGGGCTGCACAACAGAAGATGGCAAGAGGAAATGTGGTGGGGACGGCTGTGGCGGGCTGGTGACCGTGGCTCATAATGCATGGAAAACAGCCATGAATTTTGACAGAGAGATTCTGAGTGCTATGGCAGAAGTAGAGGAGCTCTCTAAACTGGTAAGTGATATGACCAACGTTATAAATCAAATAAAATGTTCAGCTATGACTTTGCATGGCTTAAAACATGTGAAATGTTCTTTAATGATGATCTTTGCAAATATGTCAGTGTTGTGTCCAGTCTGTTGTTAACCCTAAGGCTGGGATCATACGTGACTGATTAACTGCGGATTTTCGTGTGGCAAATCCACAACAGTATACAGTACCAGCAAGGTGGATGAGATTTTAGAAAGTGTTATCCACATGCTGCATCAGAAAATCACAGTGTAAATTGACCTATGGTGCGGATTTGAAATCTGCAGCATCTTAATTTATGCTGAGGATCTCTGGATCTCTCCTGTGGATTTCACCCTTTGCAATGGAGAGGGTGAAGCCTGCTGGCTTTTCCGATCCAAAAACCTCGTAATACATGAGGTTTTGGCGCGTGCAGCAAAAACAGCAGTGGATTTTTCCTCAGTATTCAGTCACGTTAGAACCGGGCCGAAAGGTGTATTTATGTATAGTGTTTAGTGCCAAAATTTGAACGCAAACTACCACATAATCAAACAAGAAATAACGGAACAACTGTTTCACATTCAGGAAATTGATGTTTGGCCGCAAAAACAATAATGATTTTGAGTTCCTATCAGTCATCTTACAATTAGAACAATATTGCCATCACTAGAGTTAAGGTGGCACATACACCTTTATGAAACAGTTGGCTGATCCTGCCAGAATCATATAAGGGCACCTTTGTCACATGACCCATGTTTAGGGCACTTAGTAAAACATGTCAGACCATGTAATTGCAATGAACCATACTTGGCACTGTTCACATGGCTGCAAAATTCCAAAGTAAAGTGGTATGTGCATTTTTTTCTTTTAAGGTTGCTGAGTCAAAGCTGAAGGCAGAGGAAGCAAAACAAAATGCCCAAAGTGTTCTCAACAAAGCAAATGCAACAAAGGACAAAGTTGACAAAAGCAATGAAGATCTAAGAAATCTCATTAAACAAATAAGAGACTTCTTAATGCGTACGTAAAACTTCTCAAAGGGTAACTGTTTGCAGATGTTTCCTAGTGTCCACCCTTAAACTTACCTGCGCTAATTCATTTCTTAATTATCTTTATAGGAGTTGGACTCCATTTGTGTGAAATATACATACAGTTTAACGATAAAACAGCCACCACTAGAGGGAGCTAACTGCCTATTGTTATGAATTGAACACAATAGTATAACAATACATAAGTGCCAAAGCTCCCCTAGTGGTGGCTATTGGTAACCAGAATTTTATCATTTCATTCTGCAGTTATGTATTCTCTGAAAAAAGAGCTCCAATCCCTAGAAAGGTAGAATGAGAAATTCATTGGTACAGAATGTTGAATGACATGGTGCTAAAAGGTGAACATTCAATTTAAAGGGGTTGTTCCATTAAACTTATCCTCTATCCACAAGATAGGAGACAAGGGTCTGACTGCTGGGCGTCCAACTGCTGGGTCTCCTGATCACAAGAATGGAAGACTGTGTTCTCCTATTTAAATATTGCGGTGGATGAATGCATGCTACCATTCCATTCAGCTCTATGGGGCTGCTGGCCAGCCGACTGTAGAGTTCAATGGGGTGACGAATGTGCATGCAAGTCTGCCACTCCATTCAAACAGGCAGCATGGGCACCCATTCTAGTGATCGGGGTGCGGCCCACTGATCAGACCCCCGCTGATCAGACCCATCCCCTGTTCTGTGGAGTTGTATTAATGGGACTTTGCAGAAGGGTGGAAGCTTGGACCAGCAGATGCATGAGCATGATATGTTAAATCGCTGATAAGCCCTATAGGCTTTGTACAGTGATGTAATAGGGGGCTTTATATAGTGTTTCCATGCACACAGCACAAGGTGTAGCAGATCACTTATTTAAAGCATGTGACAGGTAATATTTTGTTGGGTCTTTCTTTACTGACAGAGGATGGCGCTGACCTAGACAGTATAGAAGCTGTTGCCAATGAGGTTCTAAAAATGGAGATGCCAACCACCCCTGAACAGTTACAGGCCTTAACGGAGGATATACGTGAACGTGTGGAAAGTCTTTCTGGAGTGGAAACAATACTTCAACAAAGTGCTGGAGATATAGCAAAAGCAGAGTCTCTATTAGAAGAAGCCAAACAGTCCAGGTAACTAATTGAGTCCATGCGGTTTCTAAAAAGAAGCCATTTTGAACATTATACAGGTCTGGACACACTCTTTTAATTGGTTTAATTTGTAGAAAATTAACTTCCAACGTGTGTATGTCTTGAGGTTGCATTATTTGGTGGAGCAAACTTTTTCGGCCACCATTTTGAAATCTGCCATATTGAATTCAGCTCAAGTTTTTCAGTTGTCAGTTGAAAGATTTTATGGAATATGGCTACCTTCCCTGTCTGTTCCATAAATGTGTGTTCATTACAGCCGATAGAGGGGAAGGAAATGCGTTGTTCCAGATAATATGTCAATACTTATTTTGGACGAAAGCAACCCTACTTATCCCATAGTTATGAGATTGTTTCATGTCAATAGCCAACTGTAGCTGGCAAAAAGGATTGGCAGAAGTCTGGTATCCTTGTGCTCATGCATTTACTTCAGGTGTAGTAAAAACCACAAGAAACGACAGACCCTGCCAATTATAGTTGTAGAATCATACAATGACCACCGTTTGAGGGGTAAAAAAAAACAGGAAACTACAGGACAATAGTTCGTCTTTTCTTGTGGTATAAGAATATTGTTATCTAGAGGGAGTCCATAATAGTTTCAGCTTTTTCCACATATGAAAAGCCTAAAATAACATTAACATTTCTTTGTAATCATAGCAAATCTGCATCGGATGTTAGGGCTACAGCTGACCTGGTGAAAGAAGCCCTGGAGGAAGCAGGCAAAGCCCAAAGTACAGCTGAAAAAGCCATTAAACAGGCAGATGACGACATAAAAGGAACAAATAACCTACTCACTTCCGTAAGTTAAAAATAGCTGAATGTGAAGATATTGAATCATTTGTTTTTCATGACTAACGAGGCTTGGCACCAATAAGGGGAGATAATATTGTGGAAATGGAACATACATTATTTTTCATTTCAGTTGAGTTTTCTAAATTAGTAGATTGTTTAATCTGGTGGTTTTCTGTTCATAGATTGAATCTGAGGCGGCAGCATCTGAAGAAACCATAAATAACGCAACCCAACGTATTGCAAATCTTGAAAAAAGTCTTGGAGAGCTACTGAAAAAGTCAGCTGCCAATTCTGCAACTCTGAATTCCATAGAGAAATCTTCGGAGGATGCCAAAGCTAACGCAGATGGTGTTAAGAAGGTTAGTTCATAGCAAAAATGGGGATATTTTAGGTTTTTAGTAAAAATTGCTGCTATGATAAGTGGAATGGATTCCAGAGAGTTTTCCTTTAAAGGGTTTTCCAGCATTAGAAAAATATGACCCCTTTATGTCTATCATCAGGATAGGTCATGAACTGTTAGAGGACCAGGCCATTTTCTGTTTTTCACTCCCCGCCTTCCCAGAGTCATATCTTTTATTTTTCCATGCACATAGCCTTATGAGGGCTTATTTTTTGTGAGACAAGTTGTACTCTGTAACAGCCTCTTTTATGGTTCCATACAATGTAGTGAGAAGCGGGCAAAAAATGGGGTGTAATTGGAAAAAAAAAACAATTCTTCCATTTTTTTTTTTTGCGGCGTTCACTATGCGGTAAAATTGACCTGTTATCTTCATTCTCCAGGTCAGTACGATAAGTTTTTCTTGCGTTTTAATACAGAAAAAAGTTTAAAAACCTTGAAATTTTATTTTTTCATCACCATATTTTGACCCCTTTTTTGTAGTTAGGTGTACAGAGCTGTGTGAGGCTCAATTTTTGTGTCTGTCCTTTTCAGTGATACCATTTTGAAGTGTGTGCAACTTTTTCTAAAACAAATTTTGGGAAGTTGAAGCGACAAAAAAGTTATTTCTTTCATTACGCCATTTGCTATATGAGATTAAGTGTTATATTTTAATAGTACAGTCGTTTTCACACCTGGCGATGGCCATGATGTGTCATTTTTCTATTGGCTAAGTATTTTTATTTTGGGGAAAGGGAGGTGATTTGAACTTTTTATATATTTTTAAAATATACCCAGCGCGACTATAACTGGCAATCATTAGATTGCCCATTGGGTTCATTGATGCTACATAGCCATCATTGAACACTTAATTTTCAATATAACACAGTGCTGTCACCTAGTGGCCTGTATTTGTATATTCTACTAATAGTTGCTGAAGCCTGCTTGAGGCTTAGGGCTGTTAGAACAGCGTAACAGGTTTCTCGATCTCAACTGGGGACACTGGAGCAGGAGTGCATGGCTCCCGCTTCCGGACTGCTCAGATCCTGTGGTCATATTTGATCACAGCATCTGAGGAGTGAAATACATGTGACCAGGCTTATGGCATACATCTGCCAGGTGTCTCTGTTGTTCGAAACAGCAGAAACCCGGCCGCTATGCCACCCACTGCAGGCACCACGTTTAAAGATGCGACTTCCGCTGTACATATACGGCAGAGGTTACGAAAGGGTTAATATCAGATCAGTGGGGGTCCAACACCCAGAACTCCCACCAATCAGCTGTTGGCACTGGAAATTATACAATGGACTGAAGTGTCTAATCCTGGACAACCCTTTTAAAAAGTTTTGCCCTCAATTAAATTGAATACTGGTGAATTCTGCCCAAAGGCAGTGTTCCCTCTAAACTGTGTGTTCAGGAATAAAGAAATAAACCAATGTATGGGTAAGGATCAATTATTCCAATACCAGCTCTTTGTGTCTGCAGCGTTTGGAATGTTTAATTTTTATTTCTGTAAGTCACAGCTTAAAGGGTTTGGTTTTTGGCTTTCTGGTTTCGACTAGAGATGAGCAAATCGACTTCAGATGAAATATCCAAAGTCGATTAGCATAAAACTTTGTTATAATACTGTACAGAGAAAGCGAGTATTAGAATGTATTGGCTCCGACGAGCGAGACTTTGGGTGATAACTTCAGAAATTAATTTCTACTGTTAAAAATCTTTTACCAAACTCGGGTTCGGTTCCAAGGTACCACTTAGAACCGAAACAGAGTTCAGTAAAAGGTTAAACAGTAGAAATTAATTTCTGAAGTTATTACACAAAGTCTCACGAGACTTTGTGAAGTAATAACTTCGGCTCATTGGAGCCAATACATTCTAGTACTGTATGGAGCGCTCTCTTTGTACAGTATTGAACCAAAGTTTTATGCAAATCAACTTTCGATGTTTCATCTGAAGTTGATTCGCTCATCCCTAGTTCTGACCAATGTACAGTCATGGCCAAAAGTTTTGAGAATGATACAAATATTAATTTTTACAAAGTCTACTGCTTCAGTTTTTATAATGGCAATTTGCATATACTCCAGAATGTTATAAAGAGTGATCAGCTTAACAGCAATTACTTGCAAAGTCAATATTTGCCTAGAAAATGAACTTTATCCCCCAAAACACATTTCAACATCATTGCAGCCCTGCCTTAAAAGGACCAGCTAACATCATTTCAGTGATTGCTCCATTAACACAGGTGTGGGTGTTGATGAGGACAGGGCTGGAGATCAATCTGTCATGATTAAGTAAGAATGACACCACTGGACACTTTAAAAGGAGGCTGGTGCTTGGCATCATTGTTTCTCTTCTGTTAACCATGGTTATCTCTAAAGAAACACGTGCAGTCATCATTGCACTGCACAAAAATGGCCTAACAGGGAAGAGTATCGCAGCTAGAAAGATTGCACCTCAGTCAACAATCTATCGCATCATTAAGAACTTCAAGGAGAGAGGTTCCATTGTTGCCAAAAAGGCTCCAGGGCGCCCAAGAAAGACCAGCAAGCGCCAGGACCATCTCTTAAAAGTGTTTCAGCTGCGGGATCCGGCTACCAGCAGTGCAGAGCTTGCTCAGGAATGGCAGCAGGCAGGTGTGAGTGCATCTGCACGCACTGTGAGGCGGAGACTCTTGGAGCAAGGCCTGGTCTCAAGGAGGGCAGCAAAGAAGCCACTTCTCTCCAGAAAAAACATCAGGGACAGACTGATATTCTGCAAAAGGTACAGGGAGTGGACTGCTGAGGACTGGGGTAAAGTCATTTTCTCTGATGAATCCCTTTTCGATCGTTTGGGACATCTGGAAAACAGCTTATTCGGAGAAGACGAGGTGAGCGCTACCACCAGTCTTGTCTCATGCCAACTGTAAAGCATCCTGAAACCATTCATGTGTGGGGTTGCTTCTCAGCCAAAGGAATCGTCTCTCTCACAGTCTTGCCTAAAAACACAGCCATGAATAAAGAATGGTACCAGAATATCCTCCGAGAGCAACTTCTCCCAACCGTCCAAGAGCAGTTTGGCGATCAACAATGCCTTTTCCAGCATGATGGAGCACCTTGCCATAAAGCAAAGGTGATAACTAAATGGCTCAGGGAACAAAACATAGAGATTTTGGGTCCATGGCCTGGAAACTCCCCAGATCTTAATCCCATTGAGAACTTGTGGTCAATCATCAAGAGACGGGTGGACAAACAAAAACCTACAAATTCTGACAAAATGCAAGCATTGATTGTGCAAGAATGGACTGCTATCAGTCAGGATTTGGTCCAGAAGTTGATTGAGAGCATGCCAGGGAGAATTGCAGAGGTCCTGAAGAAGAAGGGTCAACACTGCAAATATTGGCTTGCTGCATTAACTCATTCTAACTGTGAATATAAGCTTTTGTTACTCATAATATGATTGCAATTATATTTCTGTATGTGATAAAAACATCTGACAAACACACATAAAAACCAGAGGGCAGCAGATCATGTGAAAATATAATATTTGTGTCATTCTCAAAACTTTTGGCCATGACTGTATATGTAAGATGTCTATATGGCACTTTAATAATATAGCCTTTGTTGATATTGGGTCATTTCCTATTGCAGGTCTTAGATGATGAACTTAGTAATAAATATAAGAAAGTTGAAGACTTAATAGCAAAGAAAGCTGAGGATTCATCCGAAGCCAGAAGAAAAGCAGAACAACTTCAGAATGAAGCTAAAGCCTTGTTATCAAAAGCAAACAAGAAGCTTAACTTACTAAAAGGTAATTATTATTGTTTAATAATCACATTATGGGCACATTATAGTTTCGTATATACATTTCCATAGTTCTTTATAGAACTAACTGGTGTCATGGTATAGGAACATGTAAATCAGTGATTAAAGGGGTATTCCCATCTGAGACAATGGGGGCATATGGCTAGGGTCCCACCTCTGAGACCCGCACCTATATCGAGAACGGAGCGAGGAAGGTAGTGACTGGAGGATCCCGGCCACCACCAAGCGCTCTCCCCATAGAAGTGAATGGGAGCACACCGTGCTTGTGCGGCCTCCGCTCAGCTATTTTTGGTGGTCCCATAGAAATGAATGGAGGGAAGCTGCGCATGCACGGTGCACCCTCCTTCAGAGATGGGACCCGCACCTATCAGACAATGGGGGCATATCTTAGCAATATTTCCCCCATTGTCTGAGATGGGAATACCTCTTTAATACACTCACATTTCTTTATCATATTATCTATGTAACTGTATTTTTATATCATGAAAGGAATTTGTTTTCAACTTCAGGCCACTTTTTACCATTTGGAATGGTGCAAACGTGATTTGATTCTTTTGTAAGGGCACGTTTACATGGGTGTTACATGCAGATTTTGATACTGAGTTGCCACAAATTGCACCCCACGCATTGCAAAAGGAGAAATCTACTGCATAATTTGGCAGGTCCTGTAATCAAAATCTGTACCACAGGTCCAGTTCTGTGCAGATTCACTGTCTACATGAGATTTTTTTTAAAGATTTAATTCACTTTGCTGCTACAGTAATGTGTGGAGGCTTTTTCCAACAGCATTTCACGGTGTAAAATCAGCAATCTATCCACCCTGTGTGGCCATACTCCAATGTTAAATATTCTCATGTTACTGACAGTCCTTTTCAGTGATTTATGAGCTCAGGGGAAAGACTGGTCAAAGGCAAGGAGCAGCGACCTATGACTGAAGATAAATGGATATAGTCCATAATTTCACAGATGGGGCAATTTAATTATACAAATAGGTTCAAACTCCAAACTCCTCCCTTATATACAGCTGAAGTTCATGTAAAGGAAAATTCAACCTTAAAACACAAATAATAAGTTGGCTAGTATGTGAAAACTGCCCAACAACAGACAGAATTGTGCGCTTTAAGGCCCCCTAGGGGTGCAAAAAACACCACTAAAACACCAAAGTGTACAAAATCACCAGCAAACACCTATGTATGAGAACACCGTGGATCCAGGGTAGATTTAGCGGTTTTTAGCTAGCTTTTGCCGCGTTTATTTACATATATTTTTGGTCCACATTCGATCACATCTTTTGCAAATCGAATACGGACCCATTCATTTCAACAGGTTGCAAAAAAATGTGGACAACACACTGTCTGCTTTCCGCATCCAAATGTCTTATTCTTGTCCCAATAGGAGTTTTTTAACATAGAGCATGACCTGCACAATGGGTAAATGCAGAACACACAAAGTCAGAATCCATGTTTTTAAGATTGGATTAGAATGTGCAATAGAACCAATGTTGGTGTCTTTCCATTACTGAAGGCGGCAATGTGTTTGTATTACAAAGCCTTCATTATTTAAGACATTTATGCCACAGTTGATCTTGGTTTTAACGTACATAAAACAAATTTAATTTTCTGCATTTTTTTATTCAGATTTAGAAAAATCTTATGAAGATAACCAAAGAATATTGGAAGAAAAAGCCAAAACGCTTGTAGCTTTGGAAGATCAAGTCAGGTCACTCTTACAAGCCATCAGCCAGAAAGCAGCAGTCTACAGCACATGCTTGTAAGCCAGATACTGACAACAGAAAACAAGTCATTGGGACCAATGGTTCTCTAATTTATTGGCTGTTTAGTAGAACCCAAGAAAAGACTTTTTCTGCTCTATTTTATTAAATAAAAGAAAGATTTGAGTAATCACTTTGGAAACCAATGCAGTATTTTTAACATTTCTCGTTTATATTGCCATCTGCTAATAGAAGGCATTTTATTTTATAGCCATTAATCTACTCACACTAGATATAGGATTTCTTTGTGCACACCAATATTCTTCTAATAAATCCTTTAACATCTTGTTGTCCAATTACAAAACTAAAATATACCAGCATCCTGCATGCAATGTAAAAACATTTTAATTTTAAAAATTAAATATTTCAGATGGTGTGCTTTTTGCCCCATCAATGTTCCTGGCATCATTAAGGAGTCTTTAGCTGTAGCTGCCTCCTCTCCATTGTGAGCGATGGGTGACCTCCACTTATTTAATATCAATTTAAAAAATATATATATCCATCCAGCCAGATATTGTATATGCACCAAATAATCTGAATAAAGCACAAACAATTACAACTGTTCCAATGGCTCTGTTCACTTCAGATATATACCCTACGAGGCTGGGTTCACACGTAGTGTTGTGTGTGCCAGTTGCCAAAACCACATGTTCGGCAACGCTTTACCAACACGGTTTTTGGTACGTGCAGTTTTTACAGGTTAAATAATTTTTTTAAAATATGTTTTACCTTTAAAAATTGCAAAACCACAGCTATTTGCTTTAAAATATGTACTGTTTTACTGTGTTGCACACTTCTGCTATGTGTCAAGCCAGACTTTAAAGTTTCTTATGTGGCATATTGTTAACCAAAAAGTAAGAGTAAAAGTTCCTACGCATGGCAGAGTGTCTGCGACTGAAAATAATTTTCATTCATCTGATTGGGGCTTGCAGAAACCCATGTGCTTACCGCCCTACAAATGGAATTGATTTCTGCAACAAAAGCAGCCACGTGTTGAAGGCACCCTAAAAATCTAAATCTTCAGCTGTAGAAAATATCAGTGGTATAAAGATGTAGATATGGTTCCTGACTACACAAAAGTCCACCAAGTCCAACCAGTTACTTCTTGGCTGTGTTGATCCAGAGCAATATAAGAAGCAAAACTACTGAAGTAAATACCATTTTGTCCCTAAATAAGAAGGTAGAGAAATGTTCTATGACTCCAAATATTGTCATCAGATAGGGATGATAAAACATTCGTTCCTCTTTAGTCCATATAACATGTGCAATAGGATTTTCAGACATATGCTTACAGACATATTTTCTGTAATCTTTGACAGTACAACCTCATTATTCCCAAATAACAGGTGCCCATCTCTAAACCCCCTCCAGCTCTCCAATGTTACTTTTATATACCAAATTGCAGGTTGTGACCTGATTGAATATACATTTTTTTTTCACATTACAATCGTCCTTACACATCAGATGTATGTTGAAAGTGTCAGTTGGTAACTATCTCAGCTGTCCTAAAATCTGCCATAAGGATAGAGAATAAGACATGCTGGCTTTTTAACAGGCCTGATGCTTTTATCCCTTGGAAATAAGTATATATCTATCAATGGCATCCATACCTCTCCCTTACAGACACACATGTATGTTTGTTAAATCTGACATGTTTATGGCTAGCGTTAAGTCCCTTATAATGTGTTGCACATTTGCACTATATATATATATATATATATATATATATATACACTCACCGGCCACTTTATTAGGTACACCTGTCCAACTGCTCGTTAACACTTAATTTCTAATCAGCCAATCACATGGCGGCAACTCAGTGCATTTAGGCATGTAGACATGGTCAAGACAATCTCCTGCAGTTCAAACCGAGCATCAGTATGGGGAAGAAAGGTGATTTGAGTGCCTTTGAACGTGGCATGGTTGTTGGTGCCAGAAGGGCTGGTCTGAGTATTTCAGAAACTGCTGATCTACTGGGATTTTCACGCACAACCATCTCTAGGGTTTACAGAGAATGGTCCGAAAAAGAAAAAACATCCAGTGAGCGGCAGTTCTGTGGGCAGAAATGCCTTGTTGATGCCAGAGGTCAGAGTAGAATGGGCAGACTGGTTCGAGCTGATAGAAAGGCAACAGTGACTCAAATTGCCACCCGTTACAACCAAGGTAGGCAGAAGAGCATCTCTGAACGCACAGTACGTCGAACTTTGAGGCAGATGGGCCACAGCAGCAGAAGACCACACCGGGTGCCACTCCTTTCAGCTAAGAACAGGAAACTGAGGCTACAATTTGCACAAGCTCATCGAAATTGGACAGTAGAAGATTGGAAAAACGTTGCCTGGTCTGATGAGTCTCAATTTCTGCTGCGACATTCGGATGGTAGGGTCAGAATTTGGCGTCAACAACATGAAAGCATGGATCCATCCTGCCTTGTATCAACGGTTCAAGCTGGTGGTGGTGGTGGTGTCATGGTGTGGGGAACATTTTCTTGGCACTCTTTGTGCCCCTTGGTACCAATTGAGCATCGTTGCAACGCCACAGCCTACCTGAGTATTGTTGCTGACCATGTCCATCCCTTTATGACCACAATGTACCCAATATCTGATGGCTACTTTCAGCAGGATAATGCGCCATGTCATAAAGCTGGAATCATCTCAGACTGGTTTCTTGAACATGACAATGAGTTCACTGTACTCAAATGGCCTCCACAGTCACCAGATCTCAATCCAATAGAGCATCTTTGGGATGTGGTGGAACGGGAGATTCGCATCATGGATGTGCAGCCGACAAATCTGCGGCAACTGTGTGATGCCATCATGTCAATATGGACCAAAATCTCTGAGGAATGCTTCCAGCACCTTGTTGAATCTATGCCACGAAGAATTGAGGCAGTTCTGAAGGCAAAAGGGGGTCCAACCCGTTACTAGCATGGTGTACCTAATAAAGTGGCCGGTGAGTGTATATATATATATATATATATATATATATATATATATATATAAAAGTCCAAAATATTACTAGACTTACATTATAAGCCTTGGATACAATGTATCCCGCCATGTGGTGCCTTATCCTTAGAAATAATGCTTCCAGAGAAAAGTGCCAGTGACATCCAGTGCCACAAAAAACTCCATTGTCCTCTGTATGAAATCAGTCCAGCCATCTCAGTCTACTGTAGGTCTCATTTCCTTATCAACTTACTGAAGGAGCTAGGCAGTGGTGTCCCCTTAATTCTTTACCAGGTGAAGTGTTGTACATTTTGGAACTGTGCTGCAGTACCCCTGCCTCCCCTCCTCTATGCTGGGGAAGGGAGGGACACATTACTTTAACCCGCTCTATTGCAGGCTGTATAGTAGAAATATATAAAGCTGAGGATCTAAGCATTAAAACAAAAATGGAAGACAATGCTAGCTGTGATATAGCCGGAGACAGCACATTTAGAAAACAGGCCATGAGTGAAAGCTGCAAGTATATGCAGCTCCCAAGTCTATCAGCTGTATCTCAGGATGTATCATGGCTAGAATCCATGGTCATATTATCAAGCTTAGGTGCTTATCTTAAAAAAGATCTGGCTTAAATCTCTAGCTGCTATACAGCCTGAGATAAGAGCTTAGTAGCAAGAATGCATCTCATACATCTTTGGCTATTGAAGGGTCACCCTGCTGGGACTTATGATACGCGTTCTTGGCAGCAAAAGGGTTAAACTTATTAACATATTTTCAAAAATTTGTCTAGAACACTTAGTTAAATCTGAACAATATCAAATTCATGCATGATATATGTAAATTTCCATTCTGAAAATTGAATTATGCTTTGAACAATTTATCTTAATAGAACTAATAAACTAGAACCTACAACACAGCACAACACATATGAAATGTTTATGATGAAAGCTACTTGGACAATCATGGTTTAAATCCAGATATGATGTTGATATTTGGAGTTCATAAAATATGAGATCACTTCGCAAACAGAGAATAAAGGACACAGACTCAGAGTGAAAGTATGAATATTTTAGACAGATGACAACTAGATTACAGCTCTTTCGCGTTGAATTTTCACTGTAAAAATTTGGTTTCCACAATAGTGTTTACCATGTATTACCAACCGACATTTATATTAAGTGCATTGTACACGGGTCTTAGTCATGTACATTCCTGACTCCAAACACATGTTAAATACTTGGATTTTACAACAGTCCATGGACTGAGTATTAAACACTGACAGACATCTAGCAGCCTGCCACTGATCTTTATAAGAAACCTATGTACACACAACAGCTTTCTCCGTCCACTTAAAAATTAATGGCTTTCCCAAACGATGCTGCCAAGTTCGCTTCCCTGAAGGCTTCTGATACAGTCTGCAAGAAGGAAACAACTCATATTACTGGGGCAGATATACAATTGTAGGTTTCTTATTTGTTAATAACTGATAAATAACATAACTGAAAAGTAATATAAAAAGTGATGAATACTTACTGGATGGGCATGGCACACTCTGGCTACATCTTCACAGGAGGCGCCATATTCCATGGCAAGAGCAGCTTCATTAATCATTTCACCGGCACCCTGGAAGCAAGGGAAAATCGTAACCGGTAGTCAGGATGCATTCACAACACAGATCAAGATTATATGATTATAAGATTAGATTATGAGATTATATTACTAGAAAGTTCAATAACCGAGAAGATATGCAAAAACAAAGAACATTCAATATACTCAAACAATTCAAAAAACATTCAAAATGTAGATTAATATTTCTACTTCTTTAACCCCTTAAGAACATGCCTGCCTTTTAACAGCCATTACTTTTTAAAGGAGTTTTCTGGGCTTTTAATATTGAGGACCTTTCCTCAGGTCATCAACATCAGATCAGCAGGGCTCCGACAACCGGCACCCCCGCCAATCAGCTGTATGAAGGGAAGGAGTGCAGTGTGCACATGCTGTCTCCCTTCCTTGCTGTTGCTTTGCCATAGACATAGCAGCAGCGAGCAGGAAAGGAGACGTCACATGCAACTGCTCGTGCCTTCCCTTCATACAGCTGATCGGCGAGGATGCTGGGTGTCAGACCCCCGAAGATCTCATATTGATGACTTATACTGAGAAAAGCCCAGAGAACCCCTATAAGTTTCCTGTTCACATAGCCATACGAGGGCTTATTTTTGGCGGAACAAGTTGTATTTTTTAATGGCACTATTTAATTTACCATAGCTTGTATTGACAACCACCTATTAAATAAAACTATGACACAGGAACAATCATGCACAAATTTATAAATGCTTTATTAGATCAATAGTTAATATACAAATATAAAATACTAAAAAAGGAAAGCCAGGCACACAAAGAACCAGCAGGGGATAATCCTAGTCCTATATGGTGAATAGATTTATGCATACATCCCTCTAATATCAAACCATCTGTACAGGATACCACTAAGAAAATCGAAATGCAGGTTGGGCGCACAGGGGTCTACTGGTCAACATTTATTTTATTATTGTACATTCCCTTTAATGATATGTGGTATATTGTTATCTGGTATATGGTTTGTGTGTCTTGGGATGGTTATGTATTTGTACCTTGGCCCAGGACTTACTAAGTGGTATCCATATGTACAGATGGTTTGATATGCATAGATTTTTCAGCACCTAGAACTAGGATTATACACTGCTGGTTCTTTGTATCCCTGCCTTTTCTTCTGAATATTTTATATTTGGATATTACCCATTGGTCTAATAGAGCATGTATACATGTGCACATGATTATCTATTGTCTTGTCTAGTATTGTCTAGTTCTGTATTTCATTAGTTTGGACATTTTCATGGCGATACCGATGTTGTTTATTTTTATATGTAAAATTGGAAGGGGGGTGAGTTTAATTTATATTTGTGTTTTTGTATTTTAAACTTTTTTTATTTATTTTTTTTTAACTGTTTTGCCTGTAATTTTTTTGTCCCCTTCAAGGGACTTGAACATCTTATACTAAACTGCAGTCTACTAAATTTCTAAAGGCTGCCTATCAGGCTGTGCCACCAGTACAGATTTAAAGGCAGGTCACTATGACAGCCTGGGAGCCTTCACAAGGCTCCCAGCCCCAGGCTGCAATAGCAACTGATCGGAGCACCACAATTTCTCCAAGGTGTCTTCCCTTTGTCTAAATCCATAATTGCTGAAGTCGCTATTGAAAGTGGCATCTGAGGGGTTAAATGACCGGGATCAGAGTCATCTCTGATCAGTGTCACTGCCAGTGGGTGTTTGCTGCCATTTTATTACACAGCCAGCATACACCACGCCTACAACAAAAGTACGTCAAAAGCAAGTACGTCAAAGCGTTAACGGGTTAATGCCTAAACGCTATATTGCCAGGCTTCAAGCCATGATGAACTGCGATATAAGTGAAGAATACTCACTGATCCAAGGATGTGTGCTCCCAGCATTCTGTCAGTTGACTTATGGCTCAAGATTTTTACCAAGCCGTCTGTGTCTGCATTTGTCTTAGCCCTGCTGTTTGCAGCAAAAGGAAACTTCCCAACTTTGTATTCCACACCCTGTGCACAAAATCATTGGAGATTTAATCTTTTCAACTATTATAGTCTATTGGAAAACTAAACATATTTCAATGATTTCCATTAACAGGATGATACCGAAGAGAACAAGCCTTAATGAGAACCAGAAAAATAGCTGCATTCTGCAAACAAAAGGACTCAAACCTCTCAACAGGATTTGTGTGGTACTGCAGCTCTGCTTCATTCAGGCTACATTCAGATGACCATAGTGATTTGCGGTCCGCAAATTGTGGATCCGAGAATAGGACATGTAACGGAACAACGGATGCTTTGCGGTCCCGTTGAAATGAATGGGTCCGCACCTGTTCCTCAAAATTGCAGAACGGATGCGAACTCATTCATACGATCGTCTGAATGGTCCCTCACTTCAATGAGGCTTAGTTGTAGTATCAGGCAGCTTAGACAGGCGTGGTGCTGTTTCTGGAAGACAGCAGCAATGTTTTTCTAATCCCATAGCCAGACGCATAAACTATAAAATTCTGAAAATGGTAAATCACTTTTTTTTTTATCATACACATTTGGAGACGTGAGAAAGGGATACACTATAAGGCATTGGTTTTAACATTGGTAAATCAGAGATTAAATTAGATTAAATATTAACTAGAAACTAGTCACATATTATAAGGTATACTAAGATAGTTGGAAAAAAATGGCAGCACTATGATACTAGAGATTAGGGTGTTGGCTGTGAAGCTTAGATCCAAAATCACATACAGCAAAAAAGCAAAAAATCTGTAGCACTTAAAAGTCCACAAACAAAGGGATTTATTCAGTCATGTTCTGTGCAACATTTCAGTCCTACACCTATCTTGAAAATAAAAAATAAAAAGTTCAGGCATTTGACTGAAATGACGCAGGGAACACGACTGAATAAACTACACTGTTGCTGGACTACTTGGAGTACTGCAGATTTGTTTAGGTAGTTATTTAAATCAACGTGGAAGTGCAGTTTTCAATTGCACATCTGTTCCACGGTCTAAGTTCATGCACTAGATTAAAGGTGGTGTGCTAAATTTTTAAGTTACCCTCACCCTCAAGATAAGGGATAACTGACTTGCTGGGGATTCAAACACTGGGAACCCGAACCAATCATGGGGGTCCCATTCCATGTTCTGATAGAATGGCAGGTCATGCATGTGCACTGCTGCTGCATTCATTCTCTATAGGAGTGTCAAAGATATCATAGAACATCGCTCAAGTTAGCTCTTGTTCTCTCATTATGAGTGGAGCGGCAGTGCACATGTCCGCCCGGTACGCTCTATCAGAACAGGGGAATGGTCGGACCTCCAGAGATCAGCTAGTTATCCCCTAGCTGGATAACTTAAAAACTTGGCACAACTCCTGTAAGATATTGGACAACATGTCAGTCCTAATGCAAGACACACAGTGTAAAGTAAGATTTTTTTTTTCAGGCTTACAAACAAACAAAAAAGATATTGGAAAATCTGCTGATAATGGAAAACATTTTAATTCAAAGGCTATAGACACCTTTTGGGCCAATACTTTACAGCATTCTACGATTTTGGACTACAAATAATTTTTCAATTGGACTTTATTAAAAAAGTGCCAGCTTTGTTTCTTTGTACAGAAGTGACAGCTCATAACACTCACTAAAATCTTATCAAACAGATAAGAATATGGCTTAAAGGGAACCTGTCAGCTCCGAAACACCCCCTGAACTAGAGTTAGGCTACTTTCACACTAGCGTTTTTAAATTCCAGTATTGAGTTTCGTCATAGGGGCTCAATACCGGAAAAAAAGGCTTCAGTTTTGTCCCCATTCATTGTCAATGGGGACAAAACTGAACTGAAGACAACGGAATGCTCCTGAAAGCATTCCGTTCCGTCTTCAGACCGGAGAACAAACCGCAGCATGCGGTCCAGGCATCCGCACCAAGACGGATCCGGAATGACCCCCAATGCAAGTCAATGGGGACGGATCCGTTTGGTGTGACCAACATGGTAAACAGATCCGCCCTCCATTGACTTTCAATGGAGTTCAGGACGGATCCGTCACCACATACATACAGACAGACAGACATACATACACACAAACAAACACATAAATACTTACATACTCCAGGCAGGCAGGCCGGCCTCACGTCTTCATGCCCAGGAGGCGAGCCGCTATGACGATTCCCTACAGCGCCCAGCAGAGGGCGCTGTGGGGAATCGTCATAGCTGCGCACCTCCTGGGAGTTAAGACATGCGGCCTGCCTGCCTGGAGTATGTAAGTATGTATGTGTTTGTTTGTATGTGTATGTGTGTGTGTATGTCTGTATATGGTACTGTCGGATCCGGACTGTGGCAGTCCGGATTCGACGGCACCCTTCACCTGCCGGATCCGGACTGCTGCTAGTGTGAAATAGGCCTAAGGGATGTGTAGTGTAAGTGGTGCTGAATCTGATTATGTAAGTTTTATCTTCATACTCACTTCCATTCCGACGATGTGCTCACACAAACCTGCAGTAAAATACATTGACAGGACTCTTCTTTGAGTCCTCTCCATTATGTGAGCGAGCACTGGAGTCCACTGAGTGCATTTTACTGCAGGTTTGTCAGAGCACAGAGTCAGAATACAGGTGAGTAGGAAGATAAAACGTACATATTCGGATTCAGCATCACTTATACTATACATCCCTTACTCTAGTTCAGGGGGTGTTTCGGAACTGACAGGTTCCCTTTAAAGAAGTTTTTGGGTGATACTGATTTTTAAGCAACTGCCCACATCCTGCCCAACGAAACAGAAGTTTCATACTTACTTGCACCACGCCGCTCTGGTCCTCCATCTTTTGGTCCCAGCACTGTTTACATTCGGCAGTGCATGGTCCCATGCACGGCCCCAACAGTGATGTGGCCACAAGCAGCATGTCACCACTGAAGCCAGCCACTGGCTGAAGCGGTGCATATCACTAAGCCCATGCACTGCTGGATATAAACAGTGCAGGACCGGAAGATGGGGAAAGCGGAGGTAGCGTGCAGGAGCAGAGTGGTGTGGAACAGGTAAGTATCTTCTACTTTGCAGAGCAGTCTGTAGGCATTTGCTTAAAAATCAATAATACTGGAGAACCCCTTTAAATAAATGTTCATGAGCTGTCTAGAAAACAGAGATAAGGGCTACACAAGAGCCATCACAGCTATCTGACAGGACTCACTGTGAACACAAAGCGTACTACTCTGCAACTACACACAGATGGACATCTGCACAGAGAAAAAGGCTAAAAATGTGAATCTGAAAAACTGATTATTAGATCAGAATGTAATAATAAAAACAATGATCCCCAAAGGTGTCTATAGACTTTAAAACTATATAGCCCACCCAAGTATACAATACATGCCCTGGTATACAAGGCAGGAGGAAGATGGAATAGTGCCTTAGGGCAATGTAAATGGCATTTGTATTATGCTTGCTCTTTTTTAAATTATTGTATCAGTAATATTAAAGAAAATAATATATAGAGACTTTAAAATGGGTTGCCACGTCGACAAATCATTTCAATTAGAAGGTCCCCCCGACAAAATGCTGATCTCAGCATTTTACCTATAGTACCATTATATTTACCTATAGTAAAATATAATCTGAAAGGTTACAGGAGGAATGAATCATTACACAATGTCCACTGAATGCCGGTGTGCTGGGTCCACCAGAGTGAGAGAGAAACTTTTTCAGCTACGCTCCACTATGGCTGATAGATGATGGACTTTCCTCCCCAATTAACTCTGAATTCTTTAATAGGATATTTGAAAGATATTTCTACACCAGACTGTCACTTTCAAACTGTAATTTTTTTTTAGATAAGACTGTCTTTATAACATTACCTCTTCTTTTAACTGTTCTTCAGATTTTCCAACCCAAGCCACCTCAGGGTGAGTGTAGATGACAGATGGCACACAGTTGTAGTCAATGTGGACTGCCCCTCCGGCCATCCCTTCAACACAGATTATACCTTCATCTTCAGCTTTATGGGCCAACATTGGTCCAGCCACTACATCACCAATCGCATATATACTGTTGAAAACACAATATAAATAATTGGTCGACAGAGAAATGTAAGAGCTAGTAGAATACAACATTATGTTTGGTGTTAACACAAAGATCAAAATGGTTTTACTCTTCCAAAAAGTAAAGATATCAACTGGCTCAGCTGATTTACTTATAATGTTGACAGAATTATTTTGAATTAAAATTTTTAATGTGATTTGCCACAGTCTTTGTGGCTTTATTCTACACAGAGTTGGTCCTGACCAGGGAATATGCAGAGAACTCCAGCTCAGCCTCAATCAGTACCATGTCTTTTCAGTTCAGTCATTTAAGAAAGGATGACAGGACTCCGATGCAATCCACACAAGCTCACACTCATACCACATGGTAACCGATACAGTAAGAGAAGATTGATTTATGGATCACATGGTGTATAGGTGGATTTAGATGCCCAGATAATCAGGAACAAACAATCCTGCCAACGTTCTTTCATCGGGTGAAACTGTCGTTCGTGCAGGCACCTAAATTATTGTTTATGGCCAGCAGATTGTGCGGTCTAAACAACAATCTGCTGCCCAGAATCAATGCAGCTGTATCACAATAGCGGTCCCTCTTCCTCAAACTGTGGAGGCGATCGCGTCATGTAAATGCAGCGCTTCACCTCCACTTAACGAGCAGCTGACTGTGGGGAAGGAACGATTAGTTCCCAACAATCTGCTGCTCATCGGCCCATGTAAATGAACCTTAAACCATGAAATGTAGATTTCTGGAACATCTGTATGGGGTTCTGTGGCAGGTTCCTATCATCATTTACTGTGCTCAGAGTTTACATGTGTCTTTTCCATGTAATGAATGCATTGAGTTCTGGATTACAAGTTTTTACTTACTTTGGGATTTTTGTCTGGAATCTAGAGTTGATTGGGATCCTCCCTCTGTTATCCAGCTCAATTCCAAGGTCTTGCAAACCAAGGTTTTGCGTGAAGGGACGGCGACCAATGCACACAAGTAACACGTCACAGGTTATTACCTCTGCCTTGCCACCAGCTGCTGCTTCAACACTGTCAACGGAAATAAAACCAAGTCAGCAGCCAACATTTAATTTCTGTTACATAAGGTCAGAAGCTCCATTACGAGTCTATGTCACCGATTCGGTAAAAAAAATAAATGGCGTCCATATGGTACCACTGCTGTCCATAATGGGATCAGCAAGCTCCGGCACTCCAGCTGTTTAGAAATGACAACTCCCAGAATCCTTCTTTCACTTCTATGAGAGTTATAAGAACAGCCAAGAACGTGTGCATGTTGGGAGTTTGACAGCAGCTGGAGTGCTGAAGGTTGCTGATCCCTGATGTAGCAGATCCTTTTTTCTTAGCAGAGTGCTCCATTTTTACATTTTTTTTTGTTTATTTAGTCAATGCAAAAAATAAAAAATAAAAATAATCAGTACAGCACATTATAGTCCCCTATCATCTCATATACTACCATCTTAACTTTTTTGTTCCAAGAACATAAACCATCCTGACTTGAGGATTTTTTTTACTGTCCTGCATAAAACTTATTTTACTCCTAAACTCCTTGTGTAAGAAATCCAATCCCAATTCTTGGCTAAGGCCATGGTTCCACGGGGACATCTGGCTGCATAAAATCACAGGTCACAGCAAATGAAATGCAACCTGAGGCATTTACCTGAGGGGCAGGAACATATCTACTGGATCTCAAGTAACTGGCAAATTTTTCCTCTATCTTAGATCGTGTTTGGTCGGGTATGCACGCTCTGTGTATGGTGATGGCTGCATTTCCCGGATTGAACACTGCTCCTCTAAATGGAAGTCACGTCATCATAATGACTTACAATACTGTCAGCTCCTGTACTGTACTCATAGTGTTATGTGTGTACAGTGCATGATGTGTGATGATGATGATGATGATGTGATTATGATGATGTGAGTTCGGGCTAGCGAGTTTGGGAAATACAGCCATTAAACGACTGAACATAAAAGTATAAAATAAGCCTAATAGTGATCACAACTTGCCATTGGTCCCTAGTCTGAAGAAAACCTTTATCATCCTTCATGCCGTGGGCCAGACCAAAGGTCCCCAAATCTCTCTAGATTATAAACTTCCATCGGCAGAACTATCAATCCTAGGGCGTCCTGATCTGTTGGGCTACATGCAAACAAACGTATTTTGTTTCTGTGTCCGTTCCCTTTTTTTTGCGGTTTGGATGTGGACACATTAATTTCAATGAGTCCGCAAAAAATGCAGACAGCAAACTGTGTGCTGTCCGCATCCGTCCATTCCGTAGCCCCACAAAAAATATAGAGCATGTCCTATTCTTGTCCGTTTCGCAGACAAGGATAGGTATTGTTACAATGGATCTGCAAAAAAAAAAAAACGGATGCGATACAAGTGCCAAAAGGACATCATCCGTATTTTTTGTGGATCCGGTAAAACACATCCGGTAGTGTGAACGTAGCCGATAAAGTAAAGATATTTTTGCTCTTTCCCTTGTTTTTTTTTTAATTCAGTATAAAGTGCTACTGATGACATGTTGTATCAATAAACCGCACTTACGAAACGTCAATTTTCCCATCTGCTGTCCTAGTCGCACCAGTGACCTTTGTGTTCAGCTTAAATTTCAGACCCTGTTTTTGAAGGATCCTCTGGAAATTTTTGGAGATTTCCATGTCAATCCCTATTCCACCAACATGTCCCAAAAATTCAACTGCTGTAACATCTGCTCCTAATCGTTGCCACACAGAACCCTGAAAAAGATGAGAAGCAAGAAATGACATCAGTTACAAGATTAAAGGGGTTCTCCCGGAATTATTTAAAATGGCCGCCAGCCACCTTTCCTAGAATGTGAGCAGGACTGGTTGACTCCACTTTCAGAGATGCCTAGGAGGGTGAGGGAGGTATGGGACTCACAATACAATACTCTGACACTTGCATATACTACACATTGGTGAGTTTTCCTGTGAGGCTGCTCAGCCATGATGGCATACTGTAGGCAGGATCACATCATTACCACCTACTGTTACACTGTTCACCATACGGGATAAATACTTTTATACTTTAATACAGTGATCCCTCAAGATACAATGGCCTCAGGATACAATATTTTCAACATACAATGGTCTTTTCTGACCCATCGTAAGTTGAAACTAGACTCAACATATAATGCCCCAGACCCATATGCAACCACTTCTCTGGTAAAATAGCTGTATCAGTTACTAGTTAGCTGCTATTCCTGACTGTTATATGTAAGGACTTTTTTATCTGTCTTAGTTATCTACTTATTTTTCTTACATCTTCATTTTCTCTTATATTGGATGACATTTTGGGGCTTTGGAACCAATTACTCAATTTACAATGGTTTCAACATACAATGGTCGTCCTGGAACCAATTAATATTGTAACTTCAGGGACCACTGTAGTTTAGCATTTTCAGATGCTGCAATGCCAACGATCTTTACTTTTAATTGTTTATTTTTATTTGTAAAATGGGGAACAGGGAAGATTTAAATTGTTAAGAACTTTAAAAAAAATAAATAAATAAATTTTACATTTATTTTTAGCCCCCCTAGGGGGATCACTTATAGCAATTATTTACCATTGCAGTCTTTGGGAAAATCACTGTGTTCCTATCAAGCTCTGCCAGTAACAACTTTGCTATGGTAGGCTTCAAAGCCTTCAATAGGCCCCAAGCTGCCACAGCACTCAGGAAATGACCACTCAGATGCTGTGGTCGCAACTGACAGCATCTGCGAGATTATGTACTTTGTAGCTATGGCAACCATTCATCTCTTGATGAAGGATTGGAGGCAACTAGGGATGAGCGAACTTGTGTTTTACAAGTTCGGGGTTCCGGTTTTATTGCAATTCTATTACCACGGGCCATAAGGAAATTTTATGACGGAATGCGTAACGGAATGCCTTTAAGAGTCATTCCGTCATAATAGAAGTCTATGAGAACTCCAGCATAACGGAAACCAGACGGATCCGTTATGTGGCCCATAAACTGCTATTATGACAGAATGCCTCTAAAGGCATTCTGTTATGCATTTCGTCATAGAATTCCCTTACGGAATCCATAACGGAATTGTGTTAAAACCCGAACCCCGAACTTGTAAAACACAAGTCCGCTCATCCCTAGTTGCAACCAGTGTGTGCAGAGCACAAGGGGCTGTTACATAGCAGTGATCAGAATATTTAGCCCCGCCTCTGAGTGCTCAAGTCGCTCATTTACATATGAATGAAAACACAGATATCTCTGCAGCAATTTATCATACAGACAAAAGAAAGGTACAGTTTTAATCAGCATGATGAGCCCTACCAGGCAGTATGTCTGGTTTAATAGGGTTGATCCTGGTGACAGAGCCTCACCCATCATACATGTACCATGAATGTCAGGAAGACGTTACCAATTGTTATGCATATATAGCCACTTTACTAAAATAATAAATGATAAGCATTCTACATACCAGTTCAACACCAATTACACCCCCACCAATGACCACCATCTTCTCAGGCACTTTCTTCAGTGATAATGCACCAGTGGATGAGACTACAGTTTCTTCATCAATCTGTAATGAACAGCACTAGATAAATATGTATTTACACACGTATATAACTTTTCCATCATATATACATATTAAGATTACAATACCTCAATTCCTGGAAAAGGGGTAACCTCGGATCCAGTTGCTATCAGGATGTTCTTTGTGTTGATGACTTGAGTGCTGCCATCTGCTTTTGTTGCAGTCACTTGGTTTTTCCCTGTGATTTTTCCAAAGCCTTGAACATGTGCGACCTGCAGTAGATACACTGCTGATGACTACAGAAAGGTGCATGTACATATGCAATGTCACTCATAGTAAAAACACTGGAGTAAATCTCTTCTCCACAACCACAACCGTGACCTTGGCCCAATATATGACATGAGTAATTATGTGGACTGATCCAACAGTGTGAATAATGCGCACACACACACATGGCCCGAGACAACAAACTTTAAAGTGTACCTAAACTTTTAGGCACACTTTATTTAAATTCATAGGCTACTTTCACGTCTGCATTTTTAATTCAGGTTTTGAGATCCGACAGAGGATATCAAAACCTGAATTAAAAGGATCCGTTCCATTTAATAAATCCTGATGGCTCAGTTGCGGCTGGATCCGGTTGTATTTAATCAAAACTGAACATACCTGATCAGGCATGAAAATCACTGTAAGTCAATGGGCGCTGGATCAGTTTTTTCTGTAATGAAAAAAACGGATCCGGCACCATTGACTTAGGGTACTTTCACACTAGCGTTTTTCTTGGGTCCGGCAGGGTTCAGCAAAAACGCTTCCGTTACTGATAATACAATCATCTGCATCCGTTATGAATGGATCCGGTTGTATTATGTTTAACATAGCCAGGACGGATCAGTCATTAAGGCCCCTTTCACACGGGCGAGATTTCCATGCGGGTGCTATGCGTGATGCGAACGCATTGCACCCGCACTGAATCCTGACTCATTCACATGAGCGATGTTTTTCACGTGTCAGTTCGCCGTTGCGTGAAAATCGCAGCATGTTCTATATTCTGCGTTTTTCACGCAGCCCTGGCCCCATTGAAGTGAATCGGTCTGCGTGATTCACTGATGGTTGCTAAGAGATGTTGTTTGTAAACATTCAGTTTTTTATCACGCACGTGAAAAACGCATCAAAACGCTTCGCACCCGCGCGGAAAAAAACTGAACTAAAGTACGCAATCGCAGTCAAAACTGACTGCGATTGCGTGCGGATTTTCCGGAACACACCCTGAACGCATCCGGACTGAATGGCTCCAGCCCCATTCACTATAACGGGGACATGCCGGAGGTCTGGCCACAGTACGGCAAACATGCCGAGATGCGGCCAGACAGGAGCTGCATTGTGCTATGGAATTCCTGTCTGTACAGCAGTTAGCATAGAGGATAGAGTCCATACCGCCCATACACAGCAGTGCACGGGTATAAGGATTCTAAAGTGTGAATAGGTGCCTGAATTTCAGGTGCCTATTTTGCATGAAAAGGTAAAAAAAAAAAAATTAAAAGTAAATTACGATTATTATTTTTGGAATATTTCCTATGTGTTTTATTAAAGTGTACTTAAAAAATTCAGTACACTTTATAGATACATTTCAGCACTGCCATAACTTTGTATGTGCATAAATGTAAAAATAACAATATAAATATGAAATGTATATTCAAATAAAAGCTTAACGAATATATTACGGTTTAATAAAGCTGTAATAATCAGACCTTATTCTGTTTAAACAGATGAGCAATGCCCCCTGTAAGTGACTTTACGGCCCCACTCTTCTGTTCCATCATCTTCTCTAGATTTAAATGGATCCCGGTCACTGGAAAGAAAATAATGAATATAATGTCTCACGGTATAACTACAGACATGTCATGATCTCAGTCAGCACATTGTGAACACAGCGTCAGACTAGGGCTGCCTTCACACATGGCAGATTTTGTGTGACTGAAAATCAGTTCCACTTATTTGAATGGTTGTTTTCGCACCAAACCTCCCCAAATACGCACATAAATCCGCACTATTTATCACTTTTTTGGTGCACTATTTTGCCTATTTGATGTGGATTTTCCACAGGTCTCACCCTTCCATTGAAAAGGGTGAAATCCGCACAAAAAACACAACAATTGACATGCTGCATTTTTTAAAATCCGCACAGCAGGTTCATTTCTACAAGAAAAAAAGCGAATTGTACATGAGATGCATCTAACCTGATACACTTTGCTGCTACTGTATTACACTGTGTTTTTTCCATACATAAACTACATTGTGTGCAGCCACCCTAAGGGTATGTTCACATGTTGTGGAAATGCTGCAGATTTTCTACAGCACAAACCTCCGGCGTTTCAGAAACAGATTTCTCTCTTTGCATTGAAAGAGGTGAAATCTGCAGCGTGGATTGATATGCTGCAAATTTAAAATCTGCACCACTGGTCAATTTCCGCTGCAGATTTGTGCTAAAAACTCATTACTGGAAAACTGCCAAAAACAGTGATTCTAAACAAAAAATAAAATCTAACCTACCTTCAATTCCTCTGCTTGCAAAATCCTTTCCATGCGCTAAATGATAGAGATAGGAGTTGTTCAGCAAAGCCTGTAAAAAGATATCTGTTTAATCTACATTATGTTTGAAAACCAAATATATATATATATATATATATATATATATATAAAAGACTAATTTAGGCAGGTAAAAGACAAAGTGTACAAACATGTTATCAATGTAAAGAGTATATTAAACCTTAGGATACCGGAGGTTTTTTTCGTTTTCATTTTTCTTCCCTATCTTCCTTGAGCCTAACTTTTTTTATTTTTCCGTTCATATAACTGTACGAGAGCTTATTTCTTGCGGGACAAGTTGTACTTTCTAATGCCACCATTTAATATGGCACACAATGTAGTGGGAAGCGTAAAAAAATATTCCAAATGGGGTGAAATTGGAAAAAAACGCAATTCCTCCACCGTTTTACGGCTTTCGTTCTCACGACCTTCATGATTACAAGGATACCCCATATGTATAGTTATTTTATGTCTATATAGTGTAAAAATAAATTTAAACTTTGAAAAAAAATATTTTTTTTATATCACCATATTCTGACACTCATAACTTTTTTTAGTTATTTCTACTGAGCTGTGGGGGAAGGCTCATTTTTTTAATTCTGAACAGTCATGGGTCTTTTAGAGCCATTATTTGTAGAGAATTGCTCATTTCTTATGTTGGCCTGCCATCTGCTGAACAAAATAAGAATTGCAGCTTCAATACCCTGGGTCTCTTCAGGGAGACCCAGCGCATTCAAATCAATTATCGGCATCTTCATTGGCCGGCGGCTAATGACAGCCACCGGCAATAATGCCAATTGCGATCATTAAAGCCTTTAGATGCCGTGATCAAGTGTGATCACCAGGGCTGTGGAGTTGGTAAGCCAAAGCCCTGACTCCAACTCCGACTCCTCAATTTCCCCTGACTCCGACTCCCAATCCAACTCCCTCAAACATGGAGCATGTTTAAGTGATAACTTTAAACAAACTTTGCATAAATCAATAGTACAGATAAGTCATGACAAAAAGAGTTTGTAATATATGTGTTACTAGATATCTTTACTCTGAACTTCCAGTATCAGGCTTTTCTCTGGGTACAGCTCACTAAGGACCTAATGTATGAAAACTGTATGGGTCTAAGACTTTCTTTGTTGCCCATAGCAACCAATCGGAGCCCCCCTTTCATTTCTCCAAAGCACTATATGAAATGAAAGAGGAGCTCTAATTGGTTTCTATGGGCAACAAAGAAACTTCTACACCTAGACAGTTTTCATACATAAGGCTCGAGGTGTCTTACATCAGAGGAAAAGCAAACTAAAACATAAAGCAGAGAGAACATGGACAAGTGATTTATGTGCAGTTTATTGAAAGTTTAGATATACTAAGAAGTACTTGCCTTAAAGGGGTTTTCTCAGCACATTGATTCACTGGCTGACAGACAGTTTGCTCTTACTATGTCTCCTCAGGCTGTGGGGGGGGGGTCTCCAGCAGTTATTAGCATATATTAACTTACTCTGACAGAGCAGGAGGTTCTGGTCTCTAACACAATTAAAGGTAAAGCCATCCTTCTCAGTCCTCAACAAATTTTGCTTACTGAGGTCACTCCTGCTCTCAGCCAATCAAATAAGTCTTTCTGGTCTGCAGGTTACCATAGAAACCTGTGTACAGTAAGAGACCTGCTGAACTGTCTATAGTTCATGACCAAAGTAAAATCTACTGACCACTGTATTTAGAAAATGTCTTCTTTTAAGTGTCCTTTTATGTTGAAAGCTAATCTTTGTAACTAGTGAGAAAACCCATTTAATCCTGTTTTCTCCAGCAGATCTGAGATTAGTACAGCCATTTCCTCCCAGTGCCTTTTTCCTCTGATCTGTAGCAGAGGAGTTTCACTTCTGAGCATCTACATGAAGGGCAGCACACAGTCATCCCAACTGAAAGCCTAGATCCTTAGTTCAGGAATAGAACAGACATTTCTAGGACATTTCATCATGTGCCCAGATTCTTATGAAAATATATTCAGCACATACTGCATTGAACTAAATGTACCAATTTATTATATATTTTAGGAGTCGGAGTCGGTCCATTTTATACCGACTCCAACTCCGACTCCACCAAAATGGTCACCGACTCCGACTCCACAACTCCGACTCCACAGCCCTGGTGATCACGGCATCTAAAGTGTGAAAAACACACTCTATACTGCACTCCAGCGCGAGCGACTGCCTTCACTTTGAGCTTTGCAGTCAGGCTGATGGCATAACTCATACACGATTGCTTCATTACTATCTACCGTACAGCTGAAACTGTGCTCCGGAGTAGATAGTAATGACGTGTTCCTGTGTGTGATATGCTATCATGGCTGAGCAGCCTGATAGGAACAGGGAGCAGGATTACATCTCTCCTCCCCATACCTGCCTGACTGTTTAGCCATGATGGCGTATCACATCATTAATATCTATTGCAGAGCACAGTTCCTGCTGTACAGGAGATAGTAATGGAGCGATCATGTATGAGTTATGCCGTCAGGCTGAGCAGCCCGACAGCAAAGCTCAGAAATGTAAGGATAAGGCAGGCACCGGAGCACAGTGTAGTGAGGCTCCACACTCCCTGAACAGCTGTACAAGTGGAAGCAAACCATATCATACAACTCACATTCTAGGAGGGAATACAGACGGTCATTTTTAGATATTTTTAAGACCAAGGCCTGACGCAGACGGTATTTTAACGCAAATCTACAGCAGTATCTTAAGTGTAACTTATTATAATTAGCCATTCAGACATACCTTAGATGGAATACATCCAACGTTTAGACAGGTTCCACCAAGAGTTTCATTCTTCTCCACACAAACAGTCTAAAACACATTTTATAGATTTATTAAATGGCAGTTAAATAAAAATAAGGTGGTCCAAGAAAAAGTAGCCAGCCTCCAATATCTCCAAATCAAACTGCCTAATAGTAAATCTGTCTTAGTTGTTCATAGCAACCAATCAGAGCTCAGCTTTCAGTTCCTACAGGGCTCTGAAAAAATGAAAGCTGAGTTCTGATTGGTTGCTATGGACAACTAAGACAGATTTATTATTAGGCATTTTGATTTGGATACATTTTGGGAAGGGATACTTTTTTCGTTGGCCACCCTGCATCATATGCTTTTTTAAATGCCTAGTAAAATTAAAAGGGATATGTCAAATTTAAATGACTTGCCATCTAAGCAGTTCCCTAAGGCTCTTTTGAATTTAAAAAGGACCTTTCACCTCTCCTGACATGCCTGTTTTAATAGCTTCATGTATTCCCCATGTAATAACAATTCTGGAGCATCTATTCTTATGTATCTAGGTTGTGCTAGTCCTTTATTATTTGCACTAGAAGTTATGAATGAATTGCTATTTGTCTTCAGTAAGGGTACAGAGGGGAGGTAACTAGTTGGGGGGTGTACCTGCAGAGTCTGAAAATAGCAGCACTGATTGGATAGAGTCAGACTGTACAGGTACACACCCCCAACTGGTAACCACCCCTCTGTACCCTTACAGCAGACTGCTAGCAACTCATTCATAACTTCTAGCGTGAATAATGAAGGAATGGTACAACATAGGGCCATAAGAATAGATGTTCCAGAATTGTTATTATACAGGGAATGCATGCAGCTATTAAAACAGACATGTCAGGAGCGGTGACAGATCTACTTTAAGCGGCCTGTTACATCAAACAAATCTATAGGCCCCCGTTCTTTTGGTCACTGACAAGTTAGCTTTGGCATTTTTTTTTTGCTGTATGGAATGGCACAGCAAACGGTTAATATAAATAATATGAAGTTACGGCCACAAGCAAAGTCCGCTGCAAACCCCATAAGAAATATGTGGATTTGGGCAGAAATTTAGCTGTGAATTTCACCCGCTACATAGCAAAGAGTAAAATCCACAGCATATGCCGACATGCTGCAAATGTAAAATCCGCACTACGTCTCAACTTATGTGTGGATTCTGGTTAGGAAAACTTACTCAGTTTGTGAATTAAATATCCACTGTATTTGTAAGCCAAAATCATGAGTGGAACCTACAGAAAAAAGTATATATTTCCATGTGGTGTAAATGCTGCAGATTTGCTGCGCATTGTACAGTAGCAGCAAAGTAGAGGCGGATACCATTGCGAATGTCACCCTTCACAATGCAGAGGCTGAAATCTGCAGCATTTTCACAATGAAATCTACAGCAAAAATCGGAACATCGTGGTGTGGATTTTTGCTGTTGTGGAAAATCAACGGTGAACTTGTCAAATGGGATCATGCCCTATACACTGCGGATCTTCAGCATTCAATTCTGTAATGTGGTCATACCCTAGTTGTAATATCTGAATTGAACTATACTACTGGAATTAAACTGACAATGTACAGGTCTCAAAAATGGTTCAGCACAATGCATCGATACAGAAATAAAGTAAAAAAAAACTGTAATGCCAAGGTGGAATAAATAAACAGTTTCTGGTCCTTAAAGGGGTGGTCCAGAATTTTGATATTGATGACCTATCCTCACTGAATCAAATGAAAGCATCACTGTAGTTACCAGCTCCATCTACTACACAACGGACAGAGGTGTATAGTTCCAGCACCTACTTTTAGTGCTACAAGGTAACAGATGAGTTAGACCCCTGCTGATCTGATATCAATGACCCTTCCTGAGGACAGGCCATCAATATCAAAATCCTGGACAACCCCTTTAAGATCAAAACAAACAGGTAAAAGCACACGCTAGTATAAGACAGCTTTATACCATAAGGCAAATGGCACTAAACAACAGGCACTCACCTGGAAGCCCAGTTGGGCGGCTTTGATTGCAGCGACATAACCTCCTGGACCAGAGCCAATAACTGTGACATCAGCATCCACTTCAACACAAAGAATCAAACAAAATACTTTAAAGAAGCACTCCCACAAAAATTCTATTTATTTTCTGACCTGTTAGAAAGGTACATGATGTAATCTGTAGTAAAGGTAATCTTTAGAGATGAGCGAACGTGCTCGAAACGAACACTGTACCGCTCGGCCTCCTGAGGAGGACGGAAGCGGCTGCCTGCGCCCATGCGAGCGCAGGGGAGCCGAGCGGTACAGTGCTCGTTTCAAGCACGTTCGCTCATCTCTAGTAATCTTCTTACCAATGACTGTATTCAGGGGCGGATTGGCCATAGACCTTACAGGGAAATTTCCTGGTGGGCCAGTGCCCAGGGGGCCGCCAAGGCTCTCCTAATGGCCACAGGCCAGGTACATAATGGTCTGACGGCTGCAGTTACCCTCCAGAATACAGGACGATGATACAGTTGAATACCGTGGAGAGGGAGGCAGTATTTTGTGCTGTGGTATTTGATTCTGCTGCAGCGGTACTTTGTGCTGCACTATGGTATTGTTGGCCCCATCTGCTTCTGTTGTCCCTGCCTACTTATGTTGCCCCGTCTTCTATCAATTTAGTCCCACCTACAAAAAGGGGCCACTTTTAGTTTTTTTCCAGGGCCACTTTAAATTCCCAATCTGTCCCTGACTGTATTTATGAGTTATAACCTCCCTTCTGATCCTCAGCTGCATCATGTGACAACACTCTGCCTCTCCAACTGACATAGGACAGGAAGTGAGTTACTTCTCTATTGATTCCTATGAGAATGACATTGAGGCTCCCATAGGAATACATAGAGAAACTGACTTTCTGTTCACACATAAGATGCTGTGTTACTTGGAAAGCCAGAATGTTGGTCACATGACACAGCTGAGGATCAGAAGGGAGGTAATATCTTACAAATACACTTTATAGAGTACTGACATTCCGAACACTGCGGCGTGCGCCAACACTGCACAGGAGATGAGCATGGTGAGGCTTGCTGCCACCGCTCTACCCCATCTCTGTACAATGACTGGCAGCTTTCTTTCCTATGCAAAACAGGAAAGAAACCTGTTGCTCATTGTCTGGTGGTGCGGGAGAGCGGGAGCAGCGAGCCTCATCAGACTCCTCTTCCTCGCAGCGCGCACAGTCTTATACAGTCAGATCTGAAAGAACAGTGTTAGACTATGTAGACACAATTTATTGACAGGGAAGGAGATAACACAGCTGTTCATTTATTTACACACTTCCAGGAGGAATAACAAAGGACAGCACAATATAGAGATCTAAGAAAAGATCCTCAAGAATTATTATTTTATGGAGAATGTAAATGTTAACAAAAACAGACATGCAAGGAGAACTGACAGATCCTTTTTAAAGGGATAGTCCAACCCATTACAAGTGATGCCCCAGGATATCACTGTCTGATTGGCAGGGGTCCAACTCCACAAAACCCCACCGATCAGCTGTTCTGTAGTAGCTTCAGCGCCGTCCGTTGTGAAGTAAACTGCTGCATCCACTGCACAACGGATGGAGCTGTGGTGTTCCAATGCTGGCGCTATTGAAGAATGGCTGAGGAGCTGGGGTATAGGGTGTTGGATCCCCACCAATCAGATAGCGATGGCCTAACCTGAGGATAGGCCATCACTTGTAAAGGGTTGGACTATCGCTTTTAAAGGAGAAACCTACCAAAGGGGATCTTTGGCATTTAAGACTGAACTCGGACTCTGATAATTCCCTTTAAACAGCCAAGAACTCCTTGTGGCTGCTTCGATTTCCAATCACTGGTTAACAAAAGTACACTGTAATCAGAGGGGCTTTTATTAAGGGCTCATTCAGATGTCCGTATGCTGTCTGCAAAAATGCGTATCGATTTGCTTTGCGGACATGCTGAACGGCGAAGGATTGTATTCCGCATTTTTGCAGATCCATAGACTTCAATGGGGCCATGTCCTGATTTTCACTGACAAGTATAGGACATGTTTTATTTGTTTTACGGAGCCGTAGAATGGAAGAAAAGGGCCCATAAAAGTGAATCGGTCGGCATCTAATCTGCAAAAAAAAACGGATCCGCATTGTTGGGGATTGCATACAGCCGTCTGAATGAGCCCTAAGGATGTATTAGACCGGCCAATATTTCAGCCGATAATCGCTAACAAGTGTTTGGATGAATGCTTGTTAACAATCACCTTGCAGTGTAAGGCCCCTTTCACACGAGCGAGATTTCCGCGCAGGTGCGATGCGTGACATGAACTCATAGCACCCGCACTGAATCCTGACCCATTCATTTCAATGGGTCTGTGTACATGAGCGTTTTTTTTCACGCATCAGTTCTGCGTTGAATGCTCTATATTCTGCGTTTTTCACGCAGCCCTGGTCCCATAGAAGTGAATGGGGTGTCAGTGAAAAATGCATTGCATCCTGAAGCAAGTGCGGGTACAATGCATTTTTCACTGAAGGTTGATAGGAGATGTTGTTTGTAAACCTTCATGTGAAAAATGCATCAAAACGCATCGCACCCGCGCAGAAAAAAACTGAACAACAGAACGCAATCGCAGACAAAACTGACTGAACTTGCTTGCAAAATGGTGCGAGTTTTCCTGAACGCATCCGGACCTAATCCGTCACGCTCGTGTGAAAGAGGCCTTAAACTGCTGCAGATTGTGCCCGATGAACGGGCAATTCTAATTGTTAAGCATGTTTAAAAATCAGTGCTTGCTGGCGGCAGACTGTGCTGTCTAATAACAATTTGCTGCAGGCAAACCACTAGACAGTACGGGGATGAGCGATGGCATAGCGATCACTCCTCGCCATGCTACGGCGGAGATCTCGGCATGTAATAGCAGCAGTCTCCTCTGCTAGCGAGAAAGAGATTGCCAGGAGGGAACGATACAATCGCTTTCTGATCTGCCTGTCTAATACAGGCTTTAGTCTCTGTTCATATGAGCATCAAGGCTCCAGTTAAAGGGGTTGGCCACTTTGTTAGCACTTATTAAAACTCTAAAGAAAGCAGGAAGACAATAAACTTCCTCATATATCTTCTGCAGCAGATCTGTCTGGTTCCTTTGCTATTGGCAGCCACGCCCCCTCTGTGCTGCTCTCATAGCTCCCTGGCTCGTCCATGCCTGCACATGCACTAGTCCATGGAAGGAGTGTGCTGCTCCTGGGTCCTAAAGGCACCCTGCTTGTGTCAGAGAAGTTTCCTTCTGCTGTGACTGCAGTCCTGACTATACAGGGCTGAAGGGGCTTAGCAGAAAAACTTGTTAGAAGCTGAAATAAAGAAACTTTGCAAGAGGAAGAGAGCCTGAGGAGAAGCTGTGATAGACTCACTGACTGCAGTGATGTAGCAGAGCCAGGAAGGTGCTGTGGACAACAAAGTGTGAGCAATCCTAGTGTCTGTCCTGTCTATGACCACTCTGCAAAGTGATCTTATCACAGACATGTTTATTCCAGCCAGACCAACAGGTTAGGAGCTTTAACCCCTTCTGAGCTGTCAGTATGGCTGAGGTCAGTTATAGCAGCAGTCACTGATGTCATCTGTAAATATGTGCCCTCTCCTTCCTGCACACTGTATATAGTGATATATGATGCCCCCAATACAGTGATATGTGATCACCACTTTATACTATATATAGTGATGTGTGACCCCCTGTATACAGTAATAGTTGACCCACCATACACTGTATATACTGATGTGTGACCCCCACCACTGCATACAGAGATCTGTGAACCCCTGTACAGTGACCCCCTTTATACTGTATATACAGATGTGTGACCCCCTGTACATTATATATAGTGATGTGTGACCCCCTGTACATTATATACAATGATGTGACCCCCTGTACATTATATATAATGATGTATGAACTCATGTACATTATATATTGTGACTTGTGACCCCTCTGTACATTATATATAGCTATTTGACTACACTCATTTTCCCCTTTTTTCCCAGATGAAGGGTAGTCATATATTCATAGATGATTGATGGGCTGTCAGCTGGGAGCAGGTCGTATGATGATAGACAGGAGGCTCCTCTGTATGTCAGCAGATTGATTTGTGCAGTCCGTGCACCTAAACAGAAATCTATGACAGCTCAGAGCTGCCATAGATTTCTGGCTTCATTTGTCTCTGCCATTGTCACGCCCTTTAAAAAAAAAAAAAAAGCGCAGTTAAAAATTTGCAAACACATAAAGGGAGATTTATTAAAACTGCTGTAAAGGAAAACTGGCTTAGTTGCCCATAGCAACCAATCAGATTCCACCTCATTTTCCAAAGGAGCTTTAAAAAATGAAAGGTGGAATCTGATTGGTTGCTATGGGCAACCAAGCCAGTTTTCCTTTACACCAGTTTTGATAAATCTGTCCCATAGTTTGCAACTTTTTAACACCACTTTTTAGGAACAAGGGAAATAACTCCCCCCCTCATTCTGTTTTTGGCCTACATCCAATGGCACAACTAGAAATGACTGGGCCCCACAGCAAATTTATGAAAAGGGTAACACCCCCCCCCCCCTTTACTGTTGGGACTGGGGCGTTCTTTGTATTGCTATGTCTGTACAACAGTTATTCACTGATAACTGGGTTATTGATATTATCTAAGGGGCTCTTGTCTCTATGGGAACACAGGTGAGCGGCGAGGTCATGTGACTGCTCCTCTAGACATGCTTGCTGCAGTGCATGCTGGGATTGTTACTTTCACTTTGCAGCTGCTCCTCCCACACAGCCTGTCTGAGGGAGCTCCTCCAGGGAAGTGTGTCATGGTGAACAGGTTAGATAAATGACGTACAGCCAGTACATGTCACCTGAGAAATACTTCATAGTGTTGGCTATTGTCTGGGGGAATTTTGGATTTTTGATACTTAGGGTGGCCAACCCCTTTAATAAAGGAGGCCATGACTGATGTATGATGGCTATCAGCATCACTTAATGGACTCCACTGACTTTTAATTGGGGTTCCATCATTAGGATGGCAAGAATACTGCTGTGTGATTCTGGGGTCAAACTAGCAGCATATATGCGCATCAAGGCCGTGACCAGTGTCGCTGTGCAGCCCTAACCTAAAAAGTAAAAGCCGAGTGCTATCGCAGGGATGTGAGCCCTGCCGAATCCCCACTGGTCGCTCCTTTTATCTATGATATGCTGGCACAGCTAAAATGTTCTAAATTATCTGTATTACTAATAAATTATAGCTTGAAATAATTCTACATTACAGCACATAAAACAGTAAAGGCCTGGCCATCCTGAGAACACAAGGGCTGACATTCTGGGACGGCCATTACTGCTCAGTACATTCTTAGGAGCAGGGTCACAATGAACCTGTGATCAGAGGATCATGTTACCAGACAACACAGAACTTACATGGTTGGTCTGAGTAGGTTCGGAGCGGCACAGCACATATTCTTTTCAACCCAGGAGTGACGTGTCTTAAGTGAGCCTTCTAAATACAAGAACACAAGAAGGTCAATGTGCAGTCTAGCATGTAAATGGTTAAAGAAGTACTCTCTTCTAGTAAATCCTAATACTAAAACATCTTGTCTTAGAACTCTGGGTCATGTCATTCCTCTGTTCTTCCTCCTCCACTTCTAATTTATTTACATAACAGTGGGAATAACAGTGGAATGGCATAATGCAGAATTCTAAGAAACGATACCTCAGAACTGCAAGGCCAGACGCACACAAGTGAGTTCAATGGGAGGAACTCGCAGCGTGCGTCAGTGTGAGGGCCCCGTCCTGGTCTCTGCTCCTCTAACAGTCTGCTGTATAACCCTGAGGGTCCTGGAATCTACTGAATTAGGGCTCATGTGGATCTTAAAAACACAGATACTGGCCACGTGCGTTCCTCATTTTGCATAACAGAACAGTCCTATTGTTTCCATAACACGGACAAGAATTAGACATATTCTATTGTTTTTGCGGGTGCCGCAGAACCAACATACGGATGTGGACAGAACACAGTTTGCTGTCCACATCTTTTGCGGTCCCGCTTAAGTGAGTTGGTGCACAACTGACCTGCAAAAAATGCGGATCAGATGCAGACTAAGGCCTCATGCACACGACCGTATGTATTTTGCAGTCCGCAAAAAATACGGATGATGTCCGTGTGCATTCCGTATTTTGCGGAACGGAACAGCTGGCCCCTAATAGAACAGTACTATCCTTGTCCGTAATACGGACAATAATAGGGCATGTTCTACTTTTTTGCGGAACGGAAATACAGACCTACGGAAACAGAATGCACACGGAGTAACTTCCGTTTTTTTTGCGGACCCATTGAAGTGAATGGTTACGCATACGGTCCGCAAAAAAAAAACCGGAACGGATGCAGAAAGAAAATACGTTCGTGTGCATGAGCCCTAAAACAGTCATTTTAATAGGCTCTTAGGGCTCATGTATACGGCAGTTGCTATTTTTGCAGTCTGCAAAACACAGCCGTGTGTGTACGACATGGTATGCTGTCCGCATATTTTGCGGCACCACTGAAGTGAATGGGTCCGGATCCGATGAGGACAATAAATACGTTCATGTGCATGATCCCTTACATAATGCCGTCAGTGTAATACAATAGATTTCAGAACAATCAGGGTTACACAGCATTATAAATCAGAACAGAACCTCTCACTGACACACGCTGCAAGTTTATCGCATTGAACTTGCTCTTGTGTCAGGCCTTTTTTTACAAGAAATGCAGGTTTTTACTAAAACAGTCACGTCAGGTGAACTGATAGGTCTTATTTAATGAGAACCTGTCACTTCTGACATGTGAGGTCCTCTTTAACTGCTATAATCGGTTTTCTTTTGATGACTGGAGACTCTCATTTATAATGCTCTACAAGACATCCCATCTAAAACACTTGAAAATTATGGGGGTCCCCTCCGCTACAAGCCAGGGTGCAGAATGTCATTGTGTACTACCTTATGTATTAGGGGGCCTTCACATGCAGCAGATTTTCTTGCAGAAATTTCTGCTATTGTAAATCAGTCCCATTCATCTGACGGGGGCTGTTTTGGTGGGAGGCACATGGATTTCTGCAAGCCTCATTCAGATGCATAGAACTGATTTTCAGTCATAGAAATTTTCTGCAATAAAATCTGCTGTGTGTGAACGCGCCCTTCTGCAGATGCCAGTAGCACTGCCAGCAATATCAGCCGATTGCTTAGTATCACCACCGAGCCCTTCTCCCTCATGGGTCAGACTATATTTTGGAGTTCATATGTCGGTGCTGAGGAATGCACAAGGAGGAGGATCAGTCAGCTGACACCTATGCTGCAGGTTAGACAGAGGTGTCAGTCATGGGGCTGGTGTGTGACCAGGGATGTGCAGCAGAAAAGCTCTGCAGTCACATGCCACTCAGTGACACAGACCTTGTATTCGGGCACATGGCACTCACTGGCGAGCTGCCTACTAGACGAAGTGCAAAGTTGAGAGCTCGGTGCACTGTGCATTACATGATCACCCACTCACATGTAAGGCTGAGTTCACACTGTAGTTATCTGGTCAGTTACTGTGAGCAAAAACCAGAAGTGAAGCCTACGCAGAGATCAGGTGTAATGGAAAGATCTGCTGCTGTTCTGCATTTTTGACCCGCACCCGGTTTTGGTTCACAATCACTGATGGAAATAACTAACCAAATAACTGAAGTGTGAACTCAGCCTAAGGCTGCTTTCACACAGGCGTGTATGTAATCCGTGAAATGCAGTCCACGAGACGGCCACCATACCCGGACTGACAGAGGGTGAGCCCTACTGACAGTGCCACAGATTGATCGGTCAGTGCAGTTGTCACACAAACTGCATTTCACGGTTCGCACACGGATCCTGTATGAAAGAAGCCTAATACTACATGTCCCATGGCGATCTGCAGACGCCGGCTGCTTCCCCGGAGATATCGCCTACATGTGACCTATCCGATGATCTAACCAAGAAACGACCCTGTGGCCAGTCCAGGCCCCTACATCACCATGGACTCCTGTCAGCTGTTGCCAAGCAGCACCTGGCACAATCTCACCCCAGGAATGGATGAAAAATGCTAATAATTGTAATGTTTCCCTTTAAGAAGAGAAGTGAAGGGCTTGTACAGCCAGCTTCTTATTCAGAAGTACATCCACAGGCACAGATCGCATGCACTGGCAGGTGTCACTAGAACCTGGCTCCCTATGCTCAGTGGTACATGAGATTGGGGACTATACCAAGCACTGAAGGTCAGCACAGCCCAGAGCTCCGGGACAGCCAGGACTGAAACTCTAGGCCCAGCTGTCACACTGACAGGAGCCGGAGGGAGCACTGTCTCCGCACTACTGCCCGGGGGCAGCGGGTCCGGCTACGGCTCCGTCCCTGCCTGCTTTACCTTGCTTAAGGTGCAATACACGCGGCTCCAACTGTGCATTTTGCTTTCGTAGATGTGACCCACTCTGCTCCCTGTCTGGGCTTCCTAGAATCAAGGACTCCACAAGGTGCGCAGGCGCCAAGGGGAGTGGTGGCCGCGGTGCAGCCTGGGCAATGTAGTCTCACGTCCCACGCACGGCTGCTCGTCACGTGACAAATTGTAGGCTGAGCTTTGGTAGTGTGTTGGAGGAACGCTGAACTTGGTGGTGTGGGAAGAGGGACTACCATTGCAGGAGGAGGGTACTGACAGGAAGGACGGTCAGCTTACAGGAGCAGATAAAGCTTGTCTTAAAGGCGATTTCCATGCACCAGTGCCCAAAACGTCTCTGGATTATACTCTGACAACATTCTACATGTACTATACATAGTGCCCCATACAGTACTTATGTCCCCACCAGGGTTGCCAACCCGAATTTTTCTTTTTTCTGGACAACTTAACCCAAAATCACGGACGACCAACATTTTTTACGGACAAATTGGAAAACCATAATAAAAGGATAAATATTATAAGTAATACAGCTCTATAGCTCAGTATACTGATCAGAACTCATTACCACCATTTACTGTGAGCTGTAAAATGATGATATTTACCACCAAAATAATCTAGTCAGGTACCACCAGCCTAAAAAAAATCACAGACACCTCTATTTTTTTTTCATGGACAGAGCAAAAAAGTTACCTATTTTTACGGACTGTCCAGAAATTTCTGGACGGTTGGCAACCCTGGTCCCCACACAGTAGTTATGTCCCTTTAGTGACCCCCCATACAGTAGTTGTGCGCCTGTTACAGTCCTGCACAGTAGTTATGCCCCCTTAGTGCCAACCGTGATATTGCAGATTGTTAGTGTAGCTCACTCCCCCCAACTCCAAGGTCTCTGCAATCTTGGCAAGGCTACTTTCACACATACGACATGGGTTCCGGCAGAGAACCGCCTGCTGGAATTCTCCGGATCCAGCAATGCAGTATGCAAACATTATGCCCATTGGCACCATTAAGTATAATGGGGTCCAGTGAAGATCCGGCCACATTCTGGCAAAAATAAAGAGAATCGGCCAGACACAAATCTGAGATGTTTCAGGTTAAAGTAGCCCCCTTCATGCATCATCCAGTGTGGAGGCGGAGAGGGGAAACTAATGGGGAACGTGCTGACAGGTGGCAGGGAGCAGAGAAGCGACATTTATTCTCCCTTGTCCCCAAGGGAGGGTAACATGGACTAATTTGCATGTTGTCAATCCACCCTCCCCATCAATAAAACAGCATATTTGCTCTCATATTGTCACATATGGGGGACAGGGTTTTTTTTTTTTCCAGAAAATAAGCGAGAAGACAAGTGCCTGCTCAGCTTCTCAGTCGTCTGCGATTATTGACCAGACATTTACTAATGTCCCTTTCACTGTGTCAAATAAGTTGCATCAAGCACCTGCACCCCACACACACAAACCAATAAAGTTTCCATTTCACACTGTCTCTATCCTGACCATACCTGATATTTACAGTAAAACATGAATATCACTTCCCTGGCGATACCCAGTACACACTACAGTAACAGTGATAGCGATTATCAAGAGATAAGAATGTGATATACAGTACTGTTTTAGGCAGTTCTGGGGAAAATGCTGCAAAGTGAGAATTAGAGATGAGCGAGCACTAAAATGCTCGGGTGCTCGTTATTCGAGTCAAACTTTTCCCGATGCTCGGGTGCTCGTTTCGAATAACGAACCCCATTGAAGTCAATGGGAGACTCGAGCAATTTTTGCAGGGGACCTGGGCTCTGCCTAGGGAAGGCTGGGTGAAAACCTGGAAACCTCAGAAAATGATGGAAACACCACGGAAATGGACAGGAAACAGCAGGGGCAGCATGTAGGGATGCCTCTGAGGCTCCCTAATTGCACCATTTTTTCTAAATCTGGCCAATAGTCTGCGGATGACCCCAAGGCAATTTTCAGGGACATGGTAATGGTGACCCACTTAAAAATGCTGCCTGACAACCTGGCGGTGAACCCCTGATTGTCTGTCTTTCAATAAGATTGCAGTGTAAAGCATGGTGGTGAGCCTCAGTAATAAGATTGCAGTGTAAAGCATGGTGGTGAGCCTCAGTATGACTTTTTAGATGGAGATTGCATGTGGTCACGTACTCCCTGGAACCCCGTAGTCACCCCTTCTCTGATGTGCTACCCCAGAACATTCTCTGCCCCAATTCGCAAGACCATTTGCAGTCTCCGTGTGCTGACAGTGGGGATTTACCAGTGTTGTCTGAAGAGGTGGTGGACAATGGCGAGACACAGGTGTCGGGGGTGAGTTAGTTGTATGGGAAGCAAGTTACAGTGGGACTCCTTGGGGGGACTTTCTCATGATGGGACAGATTCAACTTGGGTGGATCAGGCACAGGAACAGATCATTTTTTTTTTGTGTTTATTTAACTTTTATTTAGCACAAATAACCACAGAGATATTTATTCGTTCCCTTCGCTGCGCAGTCTGGCGTTGGGGTTCGTCACTTTGATGGCGAGCTGTGCCGCTCTCTCCACAATGGTCTTTTGGTTCTTTGAGGAGACGTTGTGGACGATTTCTGCACAGAAGGACTTTTTGCTCATCAACAGAACCTCGAGCTCCTTGACATTGTGGACCAGGAATTTGCGGAACCCTGTGGGCAGCATGTGTTTGGTCTTCTTGTTGCTACCGTATCCAATGTTGGGCAATATAGATACGCAGGTAATATTATTTTTCACACCTATCCCCCCAAAAAATTTACGCAGTTTGCGCAAATGAAACTGGAACTGGAGAGAGGGCCTGTAGGTGGCCTCCGGAAAAATTGTTTGGAGAGAGGGCCTGTAGGTGGACCTCCGGAAAAATTGTTTGGAGAGAGGGCCTGTAGGTGGACCTCCGGAAAAATTGTTTGGAGAGAGGGCCTGTAGGTGGACCTCCGGAAAAATTGTTTGGAGAGAGGGCCTGTAGGTGGACCTCCGAAAAAATTGGAGAGAGGGCCTGTAGGTGGACCTCCGAAAAAATTGTTTGAAGAGAGGGCCTGTAGGGGGCCCTCCTGAAAAATTGTGCTAAAAGAGTGCCAGTTGGACCTCTGAAAAATGGAGTTTTTTTGGTCAGCGTTAGGCAAAGACGATATGGGGAGGAGTAGGAGGAGTAGAGAAGAGGAATCGGATACATAAGTAATGTTAAATTTTAGCTGCTTTCCCCCGGAGGAGATTTCAATTCCGGTGAAATCCAGGCTTTGTTCATTTTAATAAGCGTCAGCCTGTCAGCGCTGTCAGTTGACAGGCGTGTACGCTTATCGGTGATGACGCCACCAGCTGCACTGAATGCCCACTCTGACAGCACGCTAGCGGCAGGGCAGGCCAGCACCTCCAAGGCGTACAGCGCCAGTTCAGGCCATGTGTCAAGCTTTGAAACCCAGTAGTTATATGGAGCAGAGTGATCGCTCCGGACGTTGGCATGGTCAGCTAGGTACTCCCTCACCATCTTTCTGTACAGCTCCCCCCTACTCTGCCTAGACTGGGGAACAGGTGACAGTGTCTTGCTGGGGTGACATAAAACTGGCAA